>VZTV01114464.1:7443-31629 GCA_013400875.1 Anhinga rufa | reverse complement strand
GGCAGGTCTCGGTGAGTGTCCTGCACTTCACCCAGACATGACAGCTATCTTACCAACACAACATTCCTTCGTCCTGCCTCAGCCCTGTGCAAACATCAGAACTACTCACTAAAATCACTGCCAACCTCCTGTCTATCAATGGCTGTAGGATCTGGCCCTGTATTTTTGGTGTCTTCCCTGTTCTCCTGTGCTGTACTTTATCCGTCCCGGCTGTGTCCGTGGTACTCTCNCTCTTCATACATTCAATAATGCCTGTGCTCTGCCTTTCTGTAACTTTCCTGCTAGAATGTTTTATTATGTTCAGTATATTCACAAACCTTAGTGAAATCATTCAAGTATTCCCTAATCATTTGCAGCCTCTGTTAGTTAAAATCCTCCTAGTATGTTAACCATTATCATTTTTAAAGATCTTCAAGGGGGGTATATTAAAGCTGTTTTCCATTAAGCGGTACATGAATAGATTGCTGTCTACATTTTGCTATTGATCTTTTGTTTATCTTGCTCAACACTGCTGATGGTTTCTGTGGGATTTGTAATACCATAACCCCTACTGTTTTATTTCCTGACTTTGTCAATGGAAAACTGATATGAAAAACAGTAATAGATGAGAACTGCAGGGCATAGCGTTGTGGTGGCATCTGGGAACCAAAAAGTCATTGTGGTCACTTCTAGGAGTAGACTCAGGCCAAAGAGAAACACACACAAAACCCTTTGTGTAAAGAGTTTAAAAACCTGCATTATTGAATGTATGAAGAGAGGGAGGGAGGCTATATTTTGAGAAGTTCAACTAGTTTGGTTCCAATTTATAAGCACTTTTAAATTCCAAGGTTTTTTAAACTTTTCTGTTTCTCTGAATCTAAATAAATGTGGTTTAGTTTCATCCCCTCCCTTTGATTTTCCTCCTGTGGTTTAAATCAGGAGTTGCTCCTGATAGGAGTTACACTGCAGGAAAGGTAGCATTAGGTTTGTGTCTGGTTCTCCTCTTCCATGTCTGGAATGTGGGGTAGTTCCAGGGCTGTAGCTGTAGCTGTGCCTTGCGTATCCTTATCACAAGGCACTCTGCACAGTCCTGTAAACTGCAAACTGATAAGTGGTGTATGATTAAAATCACGTCTCAGGGGTGAGGGGAACAGGGTGGAAATGTCTAACTACAGTTTGATTTTAACCTCTTCCTTCCCCCCATCCTGCCTTTCAGCAATGGTTTAACATGTATAAACCTATAACCATCAACACAGCTCTCCTCTCTGAAGAAGCTGATTCCTTTGTGAACAAGCTGGACCCCAATAAGGTATTTAAAAGCAAGAACAAAACTCCAGTGATCAAAAAGAAACCACCACCCCAGCCAGCAGGCTCCCAAAAGAGCCACACGAGCGTGACCTCCTCCAAGACATCCTCACTAGGTGGGAATTCTTCAAGGAAGTGAGACACCCCCCCCCACCCCGAGATCTGACCCTGGACAACATTTGCAATAAGCTTTGATGTTCTCTGATGCAAAGTCTCAGTGGTTCAGACCAAGTTCCATGTGCATGAACAGATGCACCCATGGAAAATACATTGCAGCATTTGCATGAAATATAGCCATGACGTACTTGACATGGGAGGGAGACTCCTGGAGACTGAGAAAAAAACTTGAGCCATTGATTTAATTCCCTTCTGCTACTTGCAACATGTACTTTTCAGAGGGCATGAAGAAGCCCTTGATGTCATGCTCTATAGGGAAGCTTTTGTTCCTGTGCAACTACAGCTCTGAAATGAAAGCAAATGTAAGTCGCCATTACTTGAATAGACTTTATATACTTTAATAGACCCATGCTGAAATACTGCATATGAAGATATTTCTCCTTCTCCTTTGAATGAAGCCTGTTGTGACCTAGCATGCTATGAGAGCAGGCTGGAACCCACTGAGCAAAGAAATACCTTCTGCTTCAGACAGAATCAAATTCTGCACTTCCCTCTGCTCCTTCCAACTTCTGCTCTGAGATTCATGGTACAAAGGGGACCTGGGTTCCATGTCTCTCCACAGGCCTAGTCGCTTGCTCTACAGCCCAGACCACTTTTTGGCCTTTGCCGTATCTTTTCAGATAGTAATGTCTGTGTGATGTCCTTCCCAACTAGCCTGAAGGCAG
Source organism: Anhinga rufa (assembly GCA_013400875.1). Taxonomy (NCBI): domain Eukaryota; kingdom Metazoa; phylum Chordata; class Aves; order Suliformes; family Anhingidae; genus Anhinga; species Anhinga rufa. Next base: position 29,503 of record VZTV01114464.1, on the reverse strand, counting down.
CCAGAAGCTGCAAGATCCCTCATTGCCTCTGCTTTCCCTTCTGGGACCTGCTGAGCCAGGGCCCTCAGTGTGTTAAGAGTAAGAGTCCCATGAGCCAGGAAGACCCCTTGGTTTGTCACACATTCATTTGCAAAGCTGACCATTCAAACAGCTTTTGTCACTTTTCAATTGGGCAGGATCTGACCAGGGCCACTGAGATCCTACAGCCTTAGAAGCCCCTGATGCTGTTTGCTATACTGTATGTTTTCAGGTTAGAACTTAACTTTAACCCATCCACTGCTGATTTTCAGTTACATCTGACTGTTTTCCATTACTTTTCTATGCCATTTTGTCATCTTAGATGTGCTTAGATGTGGAAACACATGGCAGCAACCAACACATTTTGTGCCTAAGCAGGGAAATCAAAGTCACTGTCTTCAAAAAAAGTATTGATTATTTAAACAGCATCATCTTTTATTTATGAAAGTCACATAATTACATAAGACAAACCTACCTCACAGGGGTGTTGTGAGGCTTTCATGAGTATTTGTGTGGCCTTCAGAAAGACAAAGCCACTCTGTAAGTGCTTAATAGTATTTTAATAAAGATTCAAATATTTTCCTCCAGAGTGATTTAGTATTTGAAGATGCTTTGGGGAGCACATGCACAAGGGTGTATGTTAAGAGCAGGGTGCAGGGATTTTTTTTTTAATGCAGTGAAGAATCTCTCACTGAGAGGGGATGGGTTACAGTGTCTTTTAGCTAATCCCATCTTGAGCTACTCTGAAGTTCCCAGTTTAGTTCACATAGACCAAAAGACTCAGCTGTGTGACAGCTGTTCCACTTCTGTCCTGTGGTCACTGTTCAAAATCTCTGCAGCCATCAGCCCCAGCTCTGGCATGCTTTGCTGGCTTCCAGCGCTGCCCAGGGCCCACTCTCAAGTGCAGTTGCTGCATTGCCTGGGAGCTGCCCTTTGCCACCCACAAATGACAGAAAATCCTCTAATGATCTCTTAAGCCAATGTGTGTCTTGTGCTGGGAAAAGATCTGCTGTAGCTGCTTTACTAATACAAGGTCTGCTCTAATGAGGAAGCAGAGATCTCAGTACCTACCACCCCACCCTATGCCACAGTAATACATTAGTAATCCTTCTAATAGTGAGATATCAATGATCATTAAGGCCAGTAAATACCATTTCTGTGCAGTAGTGATGTTCTGTCACTTCCTACTCGGAGATCCCTGTGTTGTGCCTTCATGGTACCCAGCCCCAGAACTGCAGTCACATGCTTGACGTACATACCATACTTGCTTAAGCACATTCTAGAAAAATTAAGACTGCTGTCCCCGCCCTGGGAACAGGCAGCTTCTGATAATGTTTTACTTCTAATGCGATGATACCTCAGGCCTGTAAGGCTGGTGCAGGCCCACTTCTCATTCAAATGGAGGCAGCAGAATTCCTGCAGGAGCAGGGCAGCCTCTTCCCACAATTCTCATGCATTCAGAGTGGAGAAAAGGGTTTGAGTTTTTTTGGTTTGTTTTTTTCTGTTTGAGTGTTTGGAGATGCTGCCACAGAAGTTGTCTGAATCCATTCATATGGTGGTAGTTAAAAGTCTAGCCTGTCAGTAACACACATGGTTTCATGATGCCAACAAGTTCCAGCAGAGCTGTGGGATTCAGGAGACCCTGTAGTCTAGCTTACTAATTTTTTGGTTCATCCTGAATGTTCAGATCAAAAAGCAAAAGCCAAAACCAAGCATGGGAAAAAAAAAAATGTGGTTCAGACTTCTATTTCAGACTGTCCTTCTTTTCTCTGAGCTCTGCCAAACTAGGTGTTTGTTAGGATGGCAGATTAGCAAATGGAAGCAAGCCTAAACCCCTGATCCATCAGTGTGGTATCTACCTCCTACCAAAGAATTAAATTAAAGAAATTTTGATCTGGAATACTAAGTTGTCCTTCAAGTTAATTGTTTCTGCCACTGTTGGATCCTATATTTTGATTTCTATGAACATACAGGTATCTGGAGTCTTGCAGCTCTGCTTTGCTGAGCTCTCCAGAATGTGATGATTTTTATTTTTTTTTGATAGATTTTTGCAAAGGGAGATCACAGATTCAGGTCATAGACTGGTCTAGCCCTACCCAGGTCTGCCCAGTGTCTCAGAGACTGAATTTGTCTGGTTAAACAGAGTAGGTTTATTGAAACTAGTCCCTCATTTCTCCACCTGCAGGGTGGAGAAATGGTGTGCTCCAGCAGCACCATTGCACGTGCCCTTATCCCCTTGGTTACCCTTTGGCTGTCAGTTCATACATCCACATAGACTTTACTGTCAGGCCCTTTCCTCGGAGTGTATGGCCATCACAGCGTAGAAGTCTCCACCGCTGGCTGTCCTTTTTCATTTGCACTTCCCAGGACAGGTTGGTTGTGAAAATCAATGAAGAGTTTGTGGATTAAAACACCAGCAAGACTTCCCAGAATCGGAGCTGTGATCGGGACCCACCACCAGTGATGTCCAGCCCTAAAATGAAACACAGAGAGGCAGTCGGTGAGCCAGACTGGAACCGCTGTCTTGCATTGCGGATGGTGAGGTGAGCTGAGTCTGCTGGGGCAGGAGTGAGCTGTGTGAGCAGAGGCGTCTAGTACCATTTCACATACTGGGCCCTACAGCTGGCTTAGACAAATTCTCTATCCCCCAGCATAATTGCTGGAGGGAGGGTCATTTTCCTCATCAGCCTGGGAAAGTGGCTCTGCGCTGTCTGCAGGTTTGTTGTTCTCCTACAGAAATAGTCTGTGTGATCCTGGCGAGTGTGCCTGTCAAACAGACAGACACACACACTTTTACCTCCCCATTTCCAATAACATTTGCACCTGCTCTACCAAGCTTTCAAAGATACTTTCTGGAAATTTAATGAAAATGGGCAGCTGGGACAGGAGACTCTATTAATGCCCTCACCATGGGAAAAGCATCTTACTAGATAGGGAAAGGCAGGGTTTCATCTCCAGATTCAGATGTCTAAATTTAGGAGCGCTATACAGCAGTCCAGTTGTAAGTACTTCCTTTCAAGGTGAGCTAAATCACTCTCTGGCTCTCCAGTCACTGCAATAACCAGCTAGATCTCCAGCTAACAGGCAGCCAATTTGGTGCCCAAATTGAGGTATCTGAATGTCAAGATGAATCCCATGCTGGAGAATTAGTGTACCCCAAATTTTGTGTGCATAATGCACAGGGCTTCTCTGTGCACAACATTCAGAATGGAAAACGCACTCTGCACTGTCATCATCACTTTGTCCAAAGATAAAGGCTTCATGACCATTTTATCTTGGGCTTATCTCCTCTCGCGAGCTGAGCAGTGTAAAAGCAAAACAGGTCACTCACGTGAAGACGTCCATTCCCCAGCCAGCAATTGCTGTGAAGACCCTGGGGGGCAGGTCCCGAGAGGGGTTTATGGCATAGCCTGTGTTCAATCCCATCCCCAGGCCGATGCCCAGGACCAGAATACCCGTGAGCAGGGCCTGCGTGCCTTTCAGGGCTCCATTGTTTTTCTCATCATGGATGATGAGAATGCCCAGAAGCAGCATCACCGTTGCCGTAAACTGCAGGAGCAGGAAAGGGGGAACAATCAGGAGAGAGAATGAGGGAGGCAGAAGGATCCTGCTCAGCCGAGAGGAAGGGACTTCCCAGAATGGAAGAGCAGGTGGGATTCATGATCTGATCAAGTCAGGGAGGACCCCAATGTTATTCCCTCCTCACAGGTGGACTGAAGAAAAGTCTTGACTCATTTCCCAGGAAAAACATCTCCACCTCATCACCAAAAATGCTCTAGGACTGATACAAACTTCTCAGCACTGTCCTATCCCTCCACCTTTGAAGTTAAGGACATAGATTATTTTAAGTTAATTTTGTCTAACAGGCAGATCCATAACAAATCACTAACAAGACAAATCTGATCCTCCCTAGAGGGAGTGATGTTTTATATAGCCTGTTGCATTAGCCATTTCAGGTCTGAAAGCAGATACTAGGTTCTCATCTGGAAAACAGAATCTCCCATCTGTGACAGTACGTAGCTGGCATTTGGAGATCTGCAGTGCCCAAGATATCAAGAACTGTGGTTTGAATAGAAGTGATGACTCCTGTCTCTCCGCTTCATAAAATGCAGCTGGAGAGCCTTGGACTGCTTGCAGAGATGCCAGCAAAAGCAGCAACCCTGCAGCTCTTGGCAATGCACTATCACTGTCATTTACTTTCTTGTGTAGCAAAGACACTGCATGCTCCACAGGAGGCTGAGTGATCAGGTCCCCACCTGCAGGTTCTCCAGCTCTCACTGTCCTCCTCATCATGCCCAGGCAAGAGCTTCGTCAGCTCAGAGACAAAAGCACAGGCTTCCTCAGATTTGAATTGGAAGTGAGTCTTCCTTCCCCAGTTTCCCAGTGCTCCACATTCCCTGAAGCATCCCCTTCCTATTTCTGGACATCTGGGCATGGTGTTGTATGCTGGGAATCAACTGTACACAGTCTAAATTGGACTGTTCAAACTCTAGAGGTTCAATCCAGACAGGCTGTGTTCACATGAAAACAGACCCAGACCCTCTGTGCCAGTGAGGGGCAGCCAGCAGAGCTGCCTGGGAGCGTGGAGTAGGCGTAGGATCCAAAAAGGGGAAGAACAGTTCAGGGAACTGCCCAGAGACCAAAGGGCAGTTTGGTCATTATCAGTTTTGGTCATTATATCAGTTCCTGATATAGCTCAGCTTCTCAATTCCCACTGCTTGGGCTTCATGCAGGGTATTTAGAAGGCACTCAGACCAAGCTGCAGAGGAGCCTGCAGACGCTACCCTTTAGGCTTGCTCAGCAAGCAAGGTGCCTTGGATCCTACCTGTCAGCCACCTGCCTGCATGGTGGGCTCCTTGGAGTAGAGGTTGTGATTGTGTCTGCGTGTGTAGGGCTGTCAGTCCCCTGTTACCACCCACCTTCTCCTAGCACACCGCAGCGGTCCCCACTGACCTCTGTGAAGAAGCCCCCCAGCAAGGATACATAGGGAGCGGGGTAAGTGGCGAAGATTGATGCTGTGGCAGTTGGTCCTGTCACTGTAAAGTTCCCCTTGGTGTAGTCATACAGAGCGTCTAGGAGAAATGGGAATTATGGGAGTTAGCATGGAGTTCATCCCACATGGCACGTACACAAGTCCACCCATTGCAGGCAGTGTGGACACCAAGAGGAAGCGATAAATGGGAGATATGATGGAGGTGACACACCCCTCTCAGGGCATGATCTCATCAATTACCTGTTACCCACAGACTTTGGTCTGCAGTTGCCTCCTTACACCTACCAGCTCCCTGTCCCTGCTCTGGGAGCCTGGGGCAGGCTGGATGCTCTGGATGCACTGGAGGCCTCCGTCCCTCTGCCCCTCGGAGACTGAGACATTCTGGGCCCATGGTGGTGGGTCCTCTGCTCACAACTCAAAACCACAGATAACTGCCGTCCTGTTTTCCACAGACCAGCTGAGTCCCACAGAGCTCCAGCTGTACCTAATACATGGCAGTCATCTAACTCCAGCTCTTGCAGACCCTCGAATCAAAATGCTGACAAAATGCAGCTTGAGTTAAGGACATGTTTTGGCAGTGGGAATGCCATGAGCAAAAGGAACTGTGTCCTCCAGGAACTGCACATCCCTCCCAGAGGTATCTGTGCCCTGCTCTGGCCTTGAGCTATGAAGGTCTGTCCTAAAAGCCAGGAGCTCGCCATCCTCACCCAGACATCATGCTAGGTACTGTAAAAGGAAACATTTTTGACAGACTGCGAATTAAGACTGAAATGGTGCCCACAGCAACCCCTGTGATAAAGGCACAACCATACCGTAGTAGAGGCCGAAGACGGTGGCTGCTGCCGTAAAAGAGCCCAGGAACTGGCCGATGAGATAAGCTGGGAGCTTTCTCCAGGGGAGGTTTCCTAAAATGCAGTGTGTGAGGGTGATGGCAGCATTCAGATGAGCTCCTGCAAAATCACAACAAAAGAGAGTGACCTTGACCCTGTAGCAGCAGCTTTGGAGCATGTTCCACACACCCGCCATAACCACCCAGACCTAGCTCCAGAACACCAAGACTCTCCCAGAGCTGGGCCTCCCTCCTGCACATACTCAAAACTGACCTGTTTTCGCTGGGCAGCTGAATGATTTAGGGCAAAGGGCTCTAGCTTTAGTCCTCTAAAAATTAGACAACCTCTGCTTTACTCTTTGTAGACCACAGGCTGCCTCAGTCATCTCACCTATCAGAGACATGTCTCTTGGGATGGCATGAGTTTTCCTCTGTATGAGTTTCCCTCTGTTCAAATTAAAGGGAGCCCAGAACTGAGACTCATCACCCACCTGTTACATGGCTACAGGCGGCAGATGAAGCAAGTCTTATCCCAAAAAATCGCAAGACCTCTGAGAACATGTGATAGACAAGGAGGACCTCATCCTGGCAGAGCTGAGCACCCCAGCTGAGGGGAGCTGTGGGCCCTTATCACATCTGGCAGGCAAGGCACGAGATGCCGGGAAAACACACTGCAAAATCAACCACTGATGCCCCGTATCTTCATGTCTGCAAAGCAAACCCTATGCAGGGCTGTCAGCAGGGATTCAGATTAGCTCTTAGATGTCACTGCATTGAGAAGTGGTTACCCTGAAGCTGGCTCCAGAGCCATCCTATTCCTGGCTAAGCTGAGACCCTTCCTCCCACCTCCCAGCCCTCAGCAGATCAGCTCCATCTCAGATGTCAGCTGGGACTGCAGGGACCTACTTCCCTCAGCCCACTTTCCCCAGGATGTCTCCAACAGCTCCCAAAGGACAGAGACCAGAAGCTGACTGCTCACGTGGAAAAATTTTCCAAGCAGCCCCAGCCTTGGACATCTCTGCTCCAACAGTTCAAGAGCAAGGACTTTAATTTTCTGCCCACTAGAGCCCTTAATCTCTTCTCTTGGTGTAAATGAATGCATAAATTGCACAAGGCAAAGGTAATACTGTGTCATGTGAGAGACACCATGCTGCGGCCCTGAAACACCACCTCCTGAGTTCACATGGGGCGTGTGTGCATGGGTGTGGATGATAAGGAGAAAATTTGCACACCATTCCTTGTTGCAGCATCAGCAGTAAGCTCTCCTTTGCAATAAATTGTTTACTTCCCCATGGGTCAGATTGGCAGCGTGTTTTCAGAGCTCCTTGTTTCCTTGGACCATGATTGCATATCCAAAGTGCCTAACAGGGACACTGCTGAAACCTGGCTCCGCTGACCACAACAGGAGGGGATGGCTGAACCTCCAGTGCTCTCCCTGTCCCACTTGCCCCTGTCCCAGCTCAGGAGACACGTTTGGGGTCAGCGTGCTGTAGGTATGCTGTGCCTGCCTTGTCCTCTTCTTCTCCTGACTTTGCCACACCATCACAACGCCTTGGCTTGACTTCAGACCTGACCCCGCCATGGACTTGGCTGTGATCACAGCGTCACAAGGCTGACCCTGGTTACGGTCACCAGACCTGCTCTGCTCTTCTTGTTTAGGGACCCTAGGACTGCCTTTTTTTTCTAGTGAGGACACTGCCCTGCCTTGCCATGCCATCACCCACCCCTCCGCAGTCCACTCCTGCTCCCTCTGACATATGCGGCCATACTTTTTGCCATACAACATTTATGTGGCCACAAAGGGGGATAGACATGTCCTATGCTCAAGAGTCCTGCTTACCAGAGATTCCTCCAGCCGCATGGATGCCCAAGGTAACACCAATGCCAAATCCCAAATTGATGCTCAGATGCTGCCCAAAATCTCCTCTTCCTAATACCACTTGTGCCACAGAAGACAAGCCAAAGACCTAGTGCATGGAAAGAGAGAGAAAGGAGTGTTAAAAGTAGTGTTATTGCTGTGGTGGAGTGAGTTTCTTTGCTACTTTTTCTGCAATACTAATAAACTCCCAGGAAGACTCTAAGGTGCCCATGGTCAGGAAATGAAGTGAGAATGACCCTCCTCTGCAAAAATTGAATGGCTAACTGGATTATTCCTCATTGGTGACCATCATACCAAACCAGACACACTGGTCTGGGATGGATACAAGGGAGACAAACCCCAAACACTGCACCAAGGTCCCAGGCTCAATTGGGATCACTCACACCGCCATGGTAAGGGTGTCTGCACCTGAAACCAGGGACATGAGCCAGGGGAGCATCACCACAGACCACCCAGAGGCAGTGCCCAAGCCAGATGGAAGGAGGGCGGGCAAATTCTTGTTGTCTTTCTTTTCCTGGTGTGCAATTTATTGACTAAAAATGTGGTTTGGGCAGCACATAGCTATTTCTCAAACTTGACTCTAATTATGGTAACTTATTCTGGTAAAAAACAAGGAAGGAAATTCTGGTTTGACTTTTGCTTTCAACACAGATACTTTCAATTCAGATACTTTAATTTTTAATACACTGATACTTTTCTGTTTGAAAACAGCCAAAGTTTCAATGTTTCTTTAGTGACTAAAGGGGAACCAGGTTAAAAATTAAAAAGAAAACTAAACACTCTCCAGGAGGAAAAGACATATTCAAGAAATTGCTCTGTCCTGAAAGTAAACTCCATTTCACTTTTTAATGTGGTCAGAGGGTGGAAAAATCAGTTCTTTGCACAGCTTTTACACTGAAATCTGGAGGACAAAGCTTCTCTTGAGGTCTCTGCCTCGCAAACTACTTAGGGCTTGGAGAGTGTACCCTGTTCCTTGGACTGCCCCAATATTTATCCAGGGTGACATACCTCCAAGACAAAAAGTCAGTATGTTCTCCAACATCTAAACTTCTGCTTCTGTCCTGTTTTGCCTCAGATCTTTACTGGCTGCTCTGCCTGGATCCAAATTTTACCTCATATATCGTCTCTCCCTCTTCACTTTCAGACATAACCAAAAATCCCCTGTTCCCCAGAGACACTGTTCTTACCTCTCTCGTACACACTCTTGTGCTCTGCACAGAGCTACAGACTGCATGGTGTGAGCCCTTCTCTCAGTCTGCCTCAGCAACAGCCCCAAAAAGCAGTGTCTGGGATATCACCCAGCATCTGCAATGCCCGTATAAAAACTTTGCTGACTCATCTCTGAGCTTTTCCAAAGCCACATCCAAGAAAAGCCAAATGCATAAAGCATAGGTTTTGTAGGACAGCACGCAGGTGCAGAGAGAGGGTTGCAGGGCAGGATACATGGCTGTTGCAGCTGAACAGCACTATCCTCAAAAAAACACAGGACAGGCCAGAGAATCTGTTTTTCAGCACAGATCCAAACGTCTCGTCTCTTCCTTTATTCTCACAGTCCAAAATTGCCTTTTTTTTTCCTACCTCCCTACTCCTTGTGCTGTTTACTCCCACTACCTGGTTCTCTCCTTTATGAGCATTGCCTGTCCGTTAAAGCAAGAGACTCTGGCTGAGTGCTATCATCGAAATAACATCCATTCAGGAATCCTGAAGATGCATCCAGCATGCTCCCAGTTGCAGTAAGGGGCCGGTGGCTGCTAAAGAGTCGGATGCTGGATGCTGTCTGCAGCCAGTCCTTGATGGGGGTCCATGTGCAGTGTCCTTCCTCCTACTCTATTCTCTCGTGGAGATCAGTGAGGGAAGCCAACATGAGCTGCAGACTTCAATCCTAGCAGAGAAAAGTCTCCTTCTCATGCTGCTGCCCAGAGAGAGTCCTGTCAGGACACCCTTGAGCTTGGTCTTTTTCACCTGAAAACTTCCACCACCAAAACACAAAGGAAATGGAAAAGGAAAATATTTTGCTCAGCTCCTGCTGAGGAGTCACAGATGTCTGTACTTCAGCTTCCAGTGCATGGAAAACTACTCGTGTAGTAAGGAGTGAACTTCAAGGAGCTGCATGTGCAATAAGATGTGATAAAAAGCAAGTACCCTTTGCACGTGCAGTTGTTGCCCTTTAAAATAAGCACCTTTATCTGTACAGACAGCTGTGTCAAAAGGTCCCTATGCTTATACAAATCTTATCTTCCTCCTGTGTAAACCTTCAAGTACGAATTATTTAGGTTATCCTCACCCCTTCCATACCAGCCTCTGTCCACTCCAAAACACCTCTCTCGGCCCAGCAGTGCTTGCAAGCTAAGTCCAGGTGTTGTAAGTTGGCACAGACAGCTGCTGGTCCTTTCAGAGGGAGGATCTCATTTTGCTATGTTGGTCCAACACAAGAAGGCTCTGGTCCCCAGGGGCACCTTATGCCCACCAGACATCAATTCTGACTGCAAAGCCTTCCTTGCCCTCTCCACAAACACCTCCAAAGCAGCCTAAAAGCCAAAAACCACTTTGCTTTTTCTGCGTAAAACAGATCCCTCAGGAAAGGGGGGAGTTTATGTATGATTAGGATAAGCACTATTTATTTGTCAGCATAAGAAAAACGAAAGCAAAATCCTGGCATGCTTTACACCTGGTAATTAAGTTTCCTAATCATGGGTTGTGGCTCCGGAGAGTTTCACTGGCATTCATTACCCTGGCAACCCCAAAAGGAAGATGGATGAATGCTGTTCTCATTTCACAGAGGCTGTCAGTGGTAGAAGAGTCAGAGCCTGCTCCCCAAACCTGTGCAGGACCCCCCAACCACACCATCGCCTCTGGTACAGCAGGAATAAAAGCCTCAATTCATTGCGTGGGATCTTTCAGGGGGTTTGGCACAAGCGATGTGTTGCCCCATCTGACCGGACATTGTTCTTTGGTTTCATTCCCAGAGTCTTCCTCGTTTTTCTCCTAGAAGAGAACTGAATCAGCAGCTCATCCCCACCCACTTCACCCTGTCCCAGCACCCACCTCCCACCCTCTGCATTGCTTTTTTCTTCCAGAAGGTTTTTGACAGATAGTCCACCCGATGGGAAGCTGCCACCCACCAGAGCAGAGGGGTGAGCAGTAGCAACCAGCTGCTGAGCAACCCTAAGGATGTGGTAGGAAACCGCTGACCTTACAAATTGCCGCTGCAAACATTTACCCTCTCACCTGCTCTGCACACGCACACACACAGACACACACGTCTGGGCCCGATTCCTCCTTACCATGAGGATGAACATCCCCAGCGCTTCTGCCAGCAGCTCCCTGACAGTGCTGCTACGAATAGTGAGCACCTTCTGAATCTTCTCCAGCATTTTGCTCTCTGGCTCCAGTCCGCAGCCACAGGAGCTCCTGTTGTGACAGCACACTTCATTGTACTGAGTTAAGTTGCCCTTTGAAACTTGGCACCCTCCCTTCATCCCCAGACACCTTCATTCATTTGGTTAACAATGAACAAGCCAATAAAGTAGCAGCTAGCTTTGAAGTCTTCCCACACACACATGCCATCATTTTAAAACTACATGGTAAGACTGCAATATTTCAGCTACCGGGGCATTGTGAATGCTGTGCCTCTGCCCAGGAGCAGCCTACCTCCAGAGCGGTGGAGCTGCAAATAGCCTTTGTGTGCTCCTAAAGCCTGTCTTTCTCTGTAACATTCTCCACAGGAACTCAACAGAAATTTTGGCTATGCTCTACATTATAACACATTGGCTGGTGGTTTGCTGCCATTGTTTTTTAACAGGCAGGATTAGGACCATTTGCATGTGCTTTGCCTATTTGGATGTCCAGCCTGTGGTGAGGATACTCTGATGCTCTACCTGGAGCTGCTGTGCACCGCTGTCCACAGCTAGGAAGAGCGGAATGCCTTGGGCATTGCTTCAGTTTGAATATTTGCTCTTGGTGAATGCACCTGTCTCTGTAGCTCCCATCACACTAGTGGAGAGCCTCCCTGGCACTCCTCTGGTCTGTACTCTCATATGGGGCAAGGAGAGACCATTCTCAGCAATGGTCCCCAGTGACCTTCACTCTCATCTGGCTGCCAGAGGAGAGCCCTCACTGTCCTGTTTCCTTCTCCATCTCCTGATTCCTTCTGCTTATCTTCCTGCTCACCGTGTCCTCTTACCTCTCCAACGTGAAAAGGTTTTAATACCTTTGCTTAATCACTGAAAAATTTAAACCCACTGAACACTCAAGAGTTTTTTTCTGTCTCTGGAGGGGGCACGATGCACAGCTCTGCAGAGGTTACCAACAGCTGCCCTGATGGGGACGTAGCGCTCTGCTCATGCTGCCCTTGGGGTTGCCTCCCTCTGCACTACTGTGCAGAGCAAAAGTTCATGAGCTTTTCTTTCACCCACAGGACACTGAGCAGCTGTATGGAAGAACCTGGCAAGCTGATTCTCCTCTCTGCTCCATATATTACTGTCTATCTCATGGCAGGAAAGGGTTTCATGGACAGGGGTAAGCCCTCCTCCAGCAAAATTAGCTGCTGACCTCAGTGAACGCCTGGCTAAATATGCAGTAATTTACTAGTCTGTCTCTGACACTAAGGACACTCATGACAGATCATAATCACACTGATGTAATGGGTGTTCCTACAGCATATTTCCAAGTGGGAAGGTTTTTTGTGCTATAAGTCTGTGAGCCATGCTGTGGCACGGAAAAAGTGGCCAATAAACTTTTCCAGGTCACTTCATTCTTTGCCATGCAAATGTTTATTGGTGGAGCACAAAAACACAAGCCCTGACACACCAGGTTAGGGTGGTAGCAAGAGCCTCGATTTTCTTCTGGACATGGTAATTTCCAGCTGACAAGTAAAGCTGAGGTCCTGGCATCAGCGTGTGTTGGAGATCTCACAGCCTTCCTCAGATGGACGAGGTGTGAGTGCGTCAGTACTCCCCACAACTGGACCTACAACTTTGTTTTTCTCTCCTAGATCTCAGGGAGCCTTCCAAGTGGATTCCTCCCCTGTGGGCAAACAAGAAAGCTGTTGTGTCTCTGAAAGGCTTTGTCTCCTGCCTTCAGGCATTAACTATAGGCATCTCCATATTCTAATTTGGGCTGAAAAATGGACAGGATTTTTTTCTGGGAGCACCAGGCTCCCATGGACTTGCAGTCTTCTCAGGGAAAAAGGCAATCCCAGTTTGTAATCGAAATCTTTGGTTTGGTGATAATATTTGCAGCATAATCCCTGGTATTACCACCAAATTCACTAAAACTCCAGCATGCTTCTAGGATGGCATCATGGATCACTGGATATGCCTCTTGCCACTTCTTGTCCTTTTACACAGATCGTTCCACAAGATGGCACTGAGACATTAATTTCTCTCTTAAAAGTGTTCAGATGCATTCCTGTTGGCTGCTGAAAGTGTGAGAACCCTTACGTTTTGGGGTTCCTCCAAGCATTTTTATACATTAAAGAAAGGTGATTTGTCAATGTTCAAGGAGTGTAATAACAACAAAACCCACCTTTTTATGAGTCCTATAGGGCAGAGCACCACTGCTCTGACAGCACACAAATCCAAAATATGTGAGCCTGCACCTGTGACCCTCCACTTTATAATCAGCAGAGAAAAACAAACAGCTCCAAAGGGCACTTCATCCCCACCTAAAATAAACATGTGAGGCCAGATATATGAGTCAAGCTGGATGCTGGCATATTCCCTCCAGTGCCTGCACTGGGACCTGCCGTGATATGTTCCAGAGTCCACACCCACGTGGAGGTATCTACCACCAGGTGAGCTGGACCGCCATTCCTCCCTGCATCCAGGCAATGATGCTCCAGGTGATCTTGAGTGAGCACAACCAACCATGTGAGTCAGCCAAGGGCTGGAGCACGAAGCTCTGCTGGTTGCCCAACACCACCTATTGTGCTGGTTTTGGCTGGGATAGGGTTAATTTCCTTCATAGCAGCTAGTATAGGGCTATGTTTTGGATTTGTGCTGGAAACAGGTAATACAGAGATATTTTTGTTATTGCTGAGCAGGGCTTACACAGAGTCAAGGCTGTTTCTGCCTCTCACCCCACCCCAACAGCCAGTGGCTGGGGGTGCACAAGGAGCTGGGAAGGGGCACAGCAGGGACAGCTGACCCCAGCTGACCCAAGGGATATTCCATACCATATGATGTCATGCTCAGTATATAAAGCTGGGGGAAGAAGAAGGCAGGGGGGGACGTTCAAAGAGATGGCATTTGTCTTCCCAAGTAACCGCTACGCGTGATGGAGACCTGCTCTCCGGGAGATGCTGAACACCTGCCTGCCCATGGGAAGGAGTGAATGAATCCCTTTTTTTCCTTTGCTTGCATCTGTGGCTTTTGCTTTACCTATTAATCTGTCCGTATCTCAACCCACGAGTTTTCTCACTTTTACTCTTCCAATTCTCTCCCTCATCCCAGTGGCAGGGAGTGAGTGAGCAGCTGTGCAGTGCTTAGTTGCCTGCTGGGGATAAACCACAACATCTGTTCATACTTGCATGGTTTCACTTACCTGCAGGGCTGATGAGGACCACTGGGGTCACCAAATACAGCCCCCTACTAGGATAAGCAGCCACACCACATCCCTTTCGTGACGAAGGCAGTCTCCATTATAGGGGTGAATGCCCCAACTCCTCCTGCTGGAAGCCTTTTACCAGAATTTGCTGCTCTGGAGATTAGAGATTTTCTTCTAATTCCCAGCCAATTTCTCGAAGCCATTTGTTTATGTGCCAGCATTACCCCATCACAGTCAAGAGTTAACTCATATCTGACAGGTGCTATCCCATAAAGTTTTCCTATACGGTTTGTTAGAAGAGCATTAGCTGCTCGCACTTAGCTTTCCACTGCCTCCTGATGTTTACCTTGACTTGCTCATAAGCTGAAACTTCACTCAACATTGACCCTACAATGATTTTACCATGTTTTCCATCACACATTAAGCAACAACCTGCTAAACAAAACCCATTTCTTCCCTAAAGCAGGTGTGCGTTCAGCACTAGTAATAAAGGCCTCAGTTTGGAGAGGAAAATTCTGGCACAGTCAAGGCCCACTACCTGTGCTGGTGTAGATACCCATGGTACTAAGGAGCCAGGGGAACAATCCCGCTGGGTCCTGCTAGAGCAGCCCTGGGAAGGATGAGTGCCCAGGGACTGCAGGGCAGTTTGTGCTTCTGCAAGCATAATTTCTCTTACTCAGCTTGACAGTGCACGTTTCCTCTGTACCCAGGAACTCATTTATCTCTTAACTGTGCTAATCAACAGCTGGAATGTCATCACTCGATTAGCTTCAGCCCTGCTGGTGGAGCATTAACTTCTCCCCAGACACTGAGAGGAGCACGAGCAGACAGCATAACAGAAGAGCTCCTCACTGTGGATGAGGACAGCTTGGTCCTCCATCAGACCAAACATGGCACCGAGACATCTCCAGGCCCCTTTAGGAAGCAAGGCCAGATCAGAGAGACCAGTACAGCACTGGTATGACAGCTGTCCAGGACAGACCCCACTTGATGTACTCTCAAATACCCACACCCTGTGGTCTGACATCTAACAGTCTTGGTCTATCTCCTCTTCTCCTTTATGGATGGCAGGCTCTGAGTAAGTCACAAGCACCCCAGATATTTGTCTCTCAGCAGATGACTTTGTTTCTGTACTGGTACCCAGCTCCCCATTCCCAGAACACCATCCTCCACAGCATTTCAGTTCACCCTGCACACCATCGCCCCTTGCCCTGAAGCTAGCCAAAGGTGCATCACCCACACCTGCGCCTTTCCAGTGAAACCAGGCTAGCTCTTACCGTGCCGGGCAGAAGTGGGAGCTGGAGGGACCAACAGAGGAATCTGGTAGCTTGATAGTGGGATCCTGCTCTGGTTCACAGCCCTCTGCTTCGCTCCCCATGGGCACGGTGCCTCCCCACCTGAGACTGCTAAAGCTCTCTCAGCCAAAGGTAATCCATAAGGTGGTGGTGTCATCAGCAGGGTAATTACATGGCTTTTGTTGGTCACTAGGGAGAGAGCAGGGTTGTTCAGGAAGGGGTCACCTGGGGCTGCACTGGCTCCACTGTTGGGCAACAGACGGGAGGGCACCTGGGCTCCCCCAGCTAGGGACCTACCTACAGCAGGTTGGGCCACCCTCCCCTCCTGCCCTCCATCTGGTTTTCCAGACAGAACTGGGTTGTCTTTATACACAGAAAACTATGATGGTTTTTGAGGCACCTTGCTGGCTTCCATCTGGGCAAAGCCCTGGAAAGTCTCCCCCATGCATGGGTGTAGGGCATTTAACAGAGACAGAAACAGAGACACAGGGACACCTCAGGTCCTGCAGGAGACTCGGGGTACCTGTGAGATTTCCACCAAGGTCCTACCAACTCCTCATCTGCTGTCATTCCCCATTCTCTGCCGCATTCCTGACCCATGAGCACCTTGTCCTCCTGACAGGGCCAGGCTCTCACACCCCTGTGTGTGTGAGCATCCCC
Organism: Anhinga rufa; assembly: GCA_013400875.1. Classification (NCBI taxonomy): domain Eukaryota; kingdom Metazoa; phylum Chordata; class Aves; order Suliformes; family Anhingidae; genus Anhinga; species Anhinga rufa. Next base: position 13,283 of record VZTV01114464.1, on the reverse strand, counting down.
CACCCACCCCGGAACCCACTGCGGGCCTCCTCCAGACCCAGATAGTAAGCAGTGGGCCCTGTAGGTGCAAATGCTCCTGTCAAGCTCTGAGCTGCCTGCTCAGGTCTGCTTTCAATCCACAGATAAGGTGAAAGCTGGGAAAACCACAGGGCTTACAGGACATCGTCGCCCTGGAGGTAAAAGGAGCCAGGCTTTCTCCTGGAGGAGTGTGAACACCCACACTCTGAAAGGAGAGATTAAAGCGGAAAAGCTGCAGGCTAGCAGGGAGGCACTGGATGAGCTCAATGAGGTCCTGAAGTTGCAGAGTCTGATGGAGCCAGCACGCTGATCTGAACATTTCCCTGCTGCTGACAGCACCCAAGAGACAACACAACATGGCGGTGTCCTCCCCTGAGGACACAACAAGTTCACTCTTACAAATGGTGCCACCAACAAAACCCCTCATGCTTCAATTCATGCTGTCTCCTCTGCCTCATCCCTCCTCCAGACACTTCAGTCCAGGACAGTCTGTGGGACCAACCAGCTCAGCATCCCCCTAAGCAGCACCAAAAAGGCACAAGCCTGTGTTAACAGGCCCAAAGAGCAATATCAGAGCTGGGGGCAATGACATAAACACAGCCATGCCTGCTCCCTCTGCACTGCTAGAGCAAGGCTGAGCCAATAGTCAACCCAGTTCTTCACAGCCACCGGATGTCTGAGGGTGGGCTGCATCCGTACAAGGCACTCTCATAAGCCACACCTATAGACCTTCAAGACATGATGCTAAACCCACAGGTGGACCATCTTCACTGCTAGCTGTGATACAGATACGTTGTGGAGTGAGGAACCAGCTGGTAAAGCTAATTGTTGCCCATATGTATAATGAGTGAATTACCCAAACCCCAGCTGTCAGCCACACAACTGTGTTCTCTCATATCACACCTGCCACAAGCTCTTCAAAGACCATGGTATGACTCACACCAGTGGTGAGCAACGGCTGCCGGGTGGGATTTGTCCTTGCTCCCTCCACAGGGGAGGGAAAGTCCAGGATGCAGGCAGCTGGGTCAGCTTTCTCAGCACTGGCCCAGAGGGCTGCTGCTGGTGTGGACGTGAAGGCATCTGAAGGAAACCCCCGATAAGCTCTCGCTATCACAGAGAGAAGGAGATGCCACAGATTCCTTACAGACACATGTGCAAACCCCCTCAGACACTGCCCAGCCTCTCCCAGGGCCACAAGGAGCCCTATAGGCATTTCAGTGGGGGGAGAGACTTGCTCCAGCATGGGCCAGACCCAAACACCCTCATAGCCCCTTCAGCCTCTTTGGCTTCTCCTGTGCTGTTTTGGGAGACAGGAAAGAGGGGCCACTTATGGTGGATCTGGATGGCTCCCTGGTCATTTCTATCCTATAGTTCCTACATGAAAAGCCATTGACCTAGAGAAACTTACAGAAGCTGCAAATCCATCTGTTGGTGTTGCCTGAACAAGAGGAAGTTTTCCTTGCTCATGTAATTTCCTAGCACAAGTCCTGCATGACAGAAGTGGCAACTTCATGAATCAACCCATATTAGGGAAAGCACCAACATGCAGTTTATTTCCCAATGCACAGGGCACCACACATCAACCATCACTGGCAGTGTAGGTGTTCCTAACCCATGGCAAATACTAAATATTGCCACTGGTCTTTATAGTCCCTGTTTGTTTTTACACAGACACACAAACACACATCCATATCAGCCATTTTCTAGCGAAGAAGTAACTGTTGCATACCACCTTCTAAATTTTGACTTCATAGAAAACTCTTCAGGGTCAAAATATCAATTTATAATCTCATAAGAACAGCAGAGGGACTGTCCCCCACTCCCAGTGTGACCCAGTTAGAGCTCTCTGGCACCACCTCAAGATGTATGTGCACAGGACCTGATGTGATTGATCTCTTATCACAACGCAGCCTCCAGGCTCTGCCACAAAAGCAACATATGCACAAATCACCACAGGTCTGTGAGGCTATAGATACTGATTTTTGCACCTGAAATGTTCATGCGTGTGTCAAACTACAGCATTAGGCACAGAAAGTGCCTGGCTGGGGATCTCATCTACAGGAGTGGCCAGTCCAATTGGTACAGTCTACCAGGAAATGTGTCGCTTTGCTCACATGGCTTTGCTCATGCTGAGTCTACTGAACAATAAACTCAGACTGCTTTTCATGCAGTTTGGGGTATGTAGTTCATCTCTAGAAGTCCTTGAGACAAGATGCTGCGGGTGCTAGAAAGGGATCTAAAGATGGTTATACAAGTTCAGGGAGGTAAAAAAACACCAATGGCTATTAAACATGGACACCCCTCTATCATCAGTGGTCCCTGCGCTGTGAATTGTTGGAGATTTAAAAATATTTCTGGGAGATGCATTTATTCTGTTCCCACACTTTCTCCCATCACACCCAGGATCTCCTTCATGGGTCCAATCTGTCTCAGTGACCACTGCCTTGCTGACTTTGGTGACCACTGCCTTGCTGACTTTGGTGTCCAGTGGAATAGGATGTCCACCACTTCAGTCACAGAAACAGAAGACTAGCAGCCTTTACTAGCATGTTCTTGAATTGCTCAGTTGTCCTGAGATGATGTGAAGACATGATATATATTTCCAGCTCTGCTGCTCACCAGTGTGAGTCCTGAGCAGCCACTCCTCCTCCCCGCCCAGTACCCCATCCACAGCGGGTGAACATAGACACCTCATTCAGAAGCAGCTTGGAGTGGGCAGAGGCGACATATCATGCTGCATGATCCTTACTAAAACACCTGCCCCAGCTTAGTGCTGAACATGCCATCAGCTCTTGGGTCATTGTAAGTCATCCACACTCTTGTTGCTCTCTCCTCCTCCATGCAATGCAGATAGTGACCTCTCCCAGACAGCTAAGGACATGCATGTCTCAGCTTCCATTTCATCACTGGTGAGGCCAGTGGTCAGAAGAGCAGGTAAGAGTGTCCTTCACACGCACAACAGGTCAAGCCAGCAGAACGGCTCCCTCTGCTCACCAGAGCACTTACTGTACTGCCTACAGCAGTGCAGCAATTCAGTGGCATTTTAGCTACAGCAAAAGCTTTAGCAGAGGGAGATCTATTGCACTGTAGTGGAGTCTCCCTTCTCTTTCCCCCCAGGACCTGGGAATCATATGCGTCATTAAAAGCAGACTAGAAGCAAAAGGTACTTGAAAACTCGCCATGGGGAACAATTGTGCCCTGCTTTAGGGCAGTAAATAACTGACTTTGTCTTGTTCATCTCATGTTTTATTGCCTCTTCTGTTTGTACAGTGCTTCATGGGAGAAAGCGAGGTAACGGAGCAGAGAGCCTGCTTGCTGCTCCCCTGCCCCCTCCCTGCTCAAGCACCCTCCTGCACTTGTCTGTTGTGCACAGCCCCACGAGATGGCAGCTTTGGATGCGTCACCACCACACCACGGTCACAAAACACTGTCAGCAAGGGCTTGGGAGACAAAAAGTGGTGCCAGAGCCATGGGAGGGTGAGGGCTCACACCTTCCTCCCTCCTGGTCAGTCTAGTCCCTGGCCAACGTGCAAGCTCTGGTCTGGGGAAAGGAGTCTCGGAGCAGGGCCTCACTCCCTTGCAAGTGCCATAGGGTTTGCCATGTCCCATCCAACCACCCATTCCCTTATGCTAGTGGTGCCTGGAAATATAGGATGTGAACAAAATCCCCTGAACTCAGAAGACCACACCAGCAACAACCTTAGAAGAAACAAAGAGAAAATCTTACAACCAACAATTTTGTGGGATACAGCATGTGTGTTGTATGAAGCCACAGGGAAGACAGATGCCTAGCTTAATAACAATCTTCTTGAACTGCAGCTGGACTCTCAAAGTGTGTTTTTGTTCAAGAGCTTTGGATAAGTTCTGGTTAGTTGTTATTTCTGTTGTATAATTACCCTATGGTTTTTTGGACTCTGCCTTCTTTGTAAGCACCACCAAAATAATCTATCACAAATGCCTTGAACCCAGAGGCAAGAGCATGACAGAAGACATCCTGCCCTGATCAGCATCTACACAAAGTGAGAGACGAGCCAGCAGTGAGAAAAACATGTTTTGTTCTAGGTTGCCAACACCAAGGAAAAAAACATGTTCGTAATTTGCATTTGTTAATTCACACTTGCTAGCAGGATAACCAGATCAAGCAACACAGAGAAATGGAGGTTAATAAATCATAATCACCTTTAAGTTCTCAACAGGCTGACCCTAATCTGTAACCCAGGGTCGAAGTCTGAAGTGTTCTATCTACATGCCTATATTAGCTAATTCATAAGAGGCAACATAATACCCATCTATTTCTTGGAAAGGAGATACATCCTTTGGTGAAAGCAGCCCCAGTGCCCATGAGTTTCTCCCTGCCTACTGACAACCCAGAACCTGGAAGAAACTACAGATCCTATGGAAGCATCCAACAGTGTCAGCTGGTGTGTTGACTTGGATGACCACAATTTGAACATAATAGCAAAAATGGTTCTCCCACACCCAGTGTCCCACCCAACCAGCTGTCTGTCTGAAAGGAGTGCATCCCTCCCGAGATGCTGTCACCACCTGCTGTAGCACTCAGCTTTAATCAGAGATTTCCCTTTCAAGCACTGACCCGTCCTGCCAGATCAGTCCTGCTTAGCTTTCAGCACTTGATAGGATCGTAAACTAAGGCAAACGTAAGCAAATGATAGAAACAGCAGATAGAGATCTAGAATAGGCAGTTACACATACAGCAAAGTTAGGTTATGCACAAAGGTGCATGAAATATGTTTGAGAAGAAAAAAAATCTGCATAGCTAGAAGAGTTGCTCAGAGTCCAGGATATTATCAGATCTGGAAAAATGCCATGTGAATGAGTCACTGGAGCATCAGTCAATGGCTGTGTACAGAAAATGCCACAAAATTGGCTGCTGTATTCCCTCTCCAGCATTCGTACAGTATCATTTCATGGTTTCCATAAATGATTTACTAAAATGTGCCATGGGCCACTTCCTTGCATTACAGTTATCTGCCCCCCTACACTGTTCTAGTCCAATCCCTACTCACACCCTCCTCTCCTTTAATAAAAAGTGTTTTAATGAAACATCTTTTTCTGATCATCATTGGAGAGCAAATGAAGGCCCTTTGAAAAATGTTTTGCATAGTCCGTCTACAACTGCTCCCAACCAACCTGCTGGCACAGTTGGGTAGCCTGACACAGAGGAGGGACACCAAATATGACTGATCCAGCAAATTTATATATGCCCCATTCCTTCAGGAGCTGGAGCAGAGTACCTCATCTCCCCAGCATTATAGAATCACTGAATCATAGAATGGTTTAGGTTGGAAGGGACCTTTAGAGGCCATCTAGTCCAACCCCCCTGCACGGAGCAGGGACATCCCCAACCAGACCAGGTTGCTCAGAGCCCCGTCCAACCTGACCTTGAATGTTTCTAGGGATGGGGCATCTACCACCTCTCTGGGCAACCTGGGCCAGTGTCTCACCACCCTCATTGTAAAAAATTTCTTCCTTATATGCAGTCTAAATCTACCCTCCTTTAGTTTAAAACCATTGCCCCTTGTCCTGTCACAACAGGCCTTGCTAAAGAGTCTGCCTCCATCCTTCCTATAGTCTCCCTTTAAGTACTAGAAGGCCACAATAAGGTCTCCCCGCAGCCTTCTCTTCTCCAGGCTGAACAACCCCAATGCTTTCAGCCTGTCCTCGTAGGAGAGTGCAAGTGCAAGGTCCTGCCCCTGGGGAGGAACAACCCCAGGCACCAGCACAGGCTGGGGCTGCCCTGCTGGGAAGCGGCTCTGCTGAGAAGGCCCTGGCAGTGCTGGTGGGCAGCCAGTGCCCCTGAG
>VZTV01114460.1:0-18304 GCA_013400875.1 Anhinga rufa | reverse complement strand
TATCCTATAATTTAAAAGGGGAGTGAGAGCCTGGCCTCTGAGCAAATCCTTAATAGTTACTAGTATCACAGTGAACATATGAAATTCGAACTTCATAATTTGCTAAATAAGTCTGTATTTCTCCAATTGAAGCTGCCTTAGGGAAGCTTGAACTAAGACATCATTTTTTTTCTTAATTTTTCAGAAATATCTATATTCAGGGGTAGGTACTTCTTGCTCATTCAAGACACCTTATGAAAATTAGATTAAGGTGCTCTAGCCACACTTTCCAGTCTACATTATGAAAATATGATTTATATAGAACTTTTCCCTTAGGAATCAAGTCTTTAAAGTGATCGAAACTCTTTTAGCATTTTACCTTTCTAGACACACTATCATCTTGTGGTTGCATCTTGTTAATGCAGGAGCCTTTCTGAGATATTTTACTAATCCCCTTGATTAGTCTCTATAAAATTTGTTTGCAACTGTAAAATATTTGCTGCAAATTCTAAGCACTTCAAAAAATCTTAAATATTCACCAGTATGTGCTACCCTATTCTCTATGAAGCCTCTACAACTGGGATTTTTAAATCCTGAAGCAACTTGAATGTCTAAAGTCTGATTAATTCCTCTCTATCTAAGGGATACACTCGGTAGTTGGCATATTGCTGTCAAGGAGCTCTGTGTTTGGTACTTAAAAAAAAGATTTGTTATGTCCTTAGCTACACTTCCAAAACTAAGTGGTGACAGTAGAGGCTGGCTAGCTCAAAAGTGCAGCAAGAACTACCAGCTCCATCACTAAATACAAGGCCGGTACAAGAATGAATGAGATGTGCCTCCACATAGTACACAGATTTTTGTTTAATTGGATGTATGAAGGACCAGTTCCAAGCTTGTAATTTCTAGATCAGGATTAAGGTGAGGACTCTTGGTGGACTCATGTGGCACTTCTGGAGCACATAATTTGAATAATAATTATGAATTCTAAATATCCTTAAATTAAAGAAAGAAAGTTTAAATGTAGATAATAGTTAAGTTGCAGTAAGAAGTACAGGTTAGGTATGAGACTTAATGAGGTAATCTACAGCAGGAAGAATTTAGGAGGTTTTGATTTGTTTTCTTTGTTTTCCCTTTAGAGTCATCTCTTTGTGTCCACTAACATGATCCTTTGGGCACTAGCCATGACATCTTCTGGTATCTTCCTTATACATCACATAGGAATCCAGTAACACAACATGAGAATGGAAGGACATTTAAATTATCATCTCCCTGTTTCAGAAATTATGTGCTTTGAAGAAGATATACAGTAGTAAAAATACAGAGATCCAGCACTGGCTCTTGAATGTGGAGCAATACTTTTAATTAGGCTGTGGCCATATGTCACTACAGCCCTGTTGGGTGCTGGATGGGCATATAACTTTGAATGTACTCTATAAAAAGAAGATTTTCAAGGTCCAACTGGACAAGTGCCAGAGTAAGTTGGCCCAGTGTTGAAGTCACCTCTGCTCTGAGCAGGAGGGTGCTCTGGGGAGCTCCAGTCCCCTCCAGCCTGAGTTACCCTCTGGATCTGGGGCTTCTGTGATTCTGTGACATAGGAGCTCTCCATTTAATACATACTGTCCGTAGGGCTGCTTCAGGCAGATGCGTACAACCCAAGGAGATTGCTCATATAGGCAAAATTCTGTTTTCTCCCTCTCACTTGAGGTTGCCCACTCTTACCTTACATTGTGTAGCATGACACTGCTTCTGCTTCAGCTGGCTTTTCAGTGGGAACTGGACAGGTCCACAAGCATACCCTTTGCTCCTTGCCAGTTTTCACCACCTCCTTTTTAACTTTAGAAGGGCCCTTAGATCTCTCTGCAGCCATCCTTTGCCTTTGCCCCATGGTCCATCCTGTAAGTCTGAGTGCCAGGAAAGGCAGCATCTCTTCCCTTTTTAGAGCAATTTAACATAGCTGGTGTGAGAAGTTGAGTGGGTCTCAGCCAAGAGGCTGCCAAGTCTGTTGGGCTGCCATGGCTAAGGGAGCTAAATGGGACTTGCTTGCAAAACCAGTTTAAACTGTGAACTGGCAGAGTTCTCTGCAGGGAACTCCTGGAAATGGAGAATCCATTACTACCTTTGGCATGAAAGGGCTTTTAATTTCTGAGAGAGGCAGGCAAATACTACTATTTTAGTGGAAATTGGTGACAGGAGGAAATAAAGTTTTCTGACAGTTCAGGTAAAGAAGTTTGACATTTGTATGGTTTTACGCAGAGAAAACTTTTTGATGTGCTGGTGCTATTTGAGAATTTGTTGAGTTGCATTTTTAATTATTTGTCAAGGGCACCTAGAGTCTTGGAAATGTATTATTTTATGTTTTATAGGTTGAAATCTAAATAAATAAATGTGGTTGAGAGCTCAAATGACTATCTGCACAGTGTGCAACAGCAGTTAAAATGCTTTGGTGCATTAAAAGTATGGAATATATTACAGCAGCATATTGAACAATGGTACATCTCATCTGGAGCGACACATTCAATTTTGTTTGCCTACCCTAAGCTATAATTAAGATTGACAAGGTTATCCAGAGAAGGAGAATAAATATTACTAGAATTTTAGATATGTTGACACATGACTAAAGAACTATAAGAAATTAAATTTCTGGATAACAAATATGAACACAATTAAGACAAGGCTACTTCAGAAAACGTAGGGAATATTAGTAAAGAAATACTTGGACTGTAAGCTCTTCAGCTAATTTTTGTGCCAGTTTGGCAGGGTCTTTGTCGCGCTGTGCAGCAGCTTCTGCAGCAGAGCAGGGTCCTGAGGAGCAACCCCAGTACAGATACCAGTAGTGGCAGTAGTGGAACTGGTGTCAGCTGGGATGGGAGAGCAGACAGACAAGTGCTATGAATAGATTGTAGAAGGGCTGGATTTTTTATTTGTTGCTTTCAACAAGAAAGAACCCTTTTTGGTCAAAAATATTACTATTATACCTATTAATATTTTAAATACTTTAGGTGTTTGCAGCTGCCTTCCCGCCCACCTTGCTGGTGAGGCGTCTGGCCAGTGCACTGCAGGGTGTATGCAAAAGCATGTCCCAGAGCCCGTTGTCAGTCCTGCTGGCACCACAGTCATGCAGGAGCAGTGGCTGATAATTGTGGGCTAAAGTATTCTCCAGCTGTAGTGATCTCAATTCCTGCTGCTGCTGATACTCTCTCAGCACAGCAATATGTTTCTATTATTTTTTCCATTAGCCACCTCTGCAACCATGCTAGGGAGTCCCCAAACTTCTGCGGCAGCTATTCCCAGATGCACACACATGGCCTGATACTGCTCAGCCTTTTAGACAGCGGCCAGCACTTATCAGTTGGGTGTGGAAATGTAGCTCCCCATATAACCACAGCTTTTCTTTTTTCCATCTGTTCCTACTCATCTCTCTAGCTTATCTGTTGCTTTTTTCTTTTGAACATAGCCCACATCACAGACTAAACCTTGCATTCCTCTTTTCCCCTGGGGCTGACCACCTACATCCTATTTTAAGATCTATTTTCAGCTCACTCTAGCAATTAACATGCAATATTGCAATAAGTCTGGGCAGTAAAATTATTGGGTCATTTCACTGAAATGTCCATTATAAATATGCAATCAGGCATCTGTGGCGGTGCACAAAGTCAGCCCTCCATTATCCTCCAGTACATGGATAGCCATAACCACACTTCTATACACACAAACAGAATTTGTATTAAAAATACTGGAAATAATTAAGTCAAATTCTTCCCTGCATATAAACACAGGGCTTGCACTGGAGTTAATTTGAGCTGGGTATGTGTAACAGTTAAAAGCTAGGTCATTATATTTTAAAATGGTTTGTAAATATGTAATTTATATGCAATTATATACGTAAATTCTCTATCTTCTACCAACAAAACCAACAAAAGCCAAACACACTTACTTTTAAAAACTATGAGGATCCAGTTCTCCACTCTTTTTGCAAGTGATGCCATAGCTTTAAATTGATAATGTAAATCTTCATAATCGGGCCCATCAATTTTATTCTCACAATATGTGTAAGTCTATTGTCAGTGTGTGTCAGCATCCCATCAACACTTAGACTTCACTCCCATCCAACATGTGCGGTGATTTGGAGTGCTTGTCACTTGGGTAGTTAGAGCAGGAGGATGTGAAGTGAGGTTTAATCCTCTCCCGCATGGTCCCTGGGCTGGACCAAGCCTCCCTGAGCCTCCTGCCAGCTGGGCAGGACTGCTGCCAGCCTTCCCTCCTTCTGCTTACATGTCCAGCTCAAGCACTGGAACACAGCCCGTCCTGAAGTTTGATTATTCTGTCAAAATAATAGCATGGTTTCCCTGAAACACAGTTCTGCCACTCTGTATTTCATGTTTTGGGTCTTTTCCTCTTATTCATCAGTTTTCCTACAAGCTCCTCCCTGTCACTGAACGGGGATCTTTGGGGAAATGGGATTGACTTACATTTTTGCTTGGAGAAGTCAAGCTCTGAAATTTGCAGGATGGCAGTCTCTCTTGATTAACCAAATTTTACATAATAATAATTACTATATGTAGAGAAAAAAACAACGTTATTGCAGGTACCTCTGTATCATCACAGTGAAATTAATGAAGATTTTGATCTCTGAAAAATGCCAATTGTCTAGCAGAGCACCATTTTAAAAATGTAGATAGGTAAATTAAAATAAATTGTGTGTATGATAGTAACAGGTGGGTTTGGTCCATTTTCTTGATGATTTCTTATCCTTTTAGGCAAAAAAATGTACAGTATTCAGCGTATGACTACCCATAACTTCAGCCTCATACGAGTTTGAAGATAACTATGGCAGCTTTTAAGTCACCAGCTTAGACTTCCATGGAAGATTAGCTATGGGAGCTTGGAGCTCGGCATGGGCAAATTTACCCTATTTCAGAAAAAGGATGATTTTCTCCAGGGGGTTGTGTAGTGCCATGCCGAGCACAGCCACCTCCCACTTTAAAGCTCCCTTGGGTGCCCCAACACTGCGGCACTGGGGCAGCAACATAGACCTCTCCCGACTCACTTTTCTGTTCATACTCTCTTTTTTAATAAGCCAGTAAATTTCAGTTAATTATCTCTCATATGTTATAAATCAGACTGAATTATTGATGTTTGCCTAATTGTCTTAGAAAAGAAACTGTATTTTAAAATTTTGTGATGAAGATGTGACTTTAAGATATGGAAAAGAGGTCAATGCCTGCCTGTGTGCCTTATGGAAATGTTTTTTATTCTGGAGTTGCAGATACTGCTTATGAGAGACAAGCTGATTAATCTCAGTTGTATGTGGCTCTCAAAGATTAATAGCCTCATTCTGATTCGTGCTATTTATGGTGCAGCTCAAATGTTTGGGTTATTTCTAAATACTGAAAAGATGTAGAGCAAATGTCTTCCAACCATCCCAACTCACCTCCTAGTTGACTATATTCCACCTGTTCTTGGAATAGTCGCTTAAAAACATTTATTGATTTCTAGTGCACTCAGCAACAGCACTAATAGCACTAAGAGTGCATAGGTAGATGTGTTATTGTCTGCAGGCACCTGTCTTTTTTCCTTGCTTTTTTTATGCCATTGCTAGAGTAGGGTCTTTGACCTTAGTTCTTGTATAAAAATATGTTTGCTTATAATATATTGCTTGTAATAGGGTAAAGTCTTTGACCATATTCAGTGCTTGTTGAAGCAAAACTGTTAGCTGATGCAAGTCTCCTAGAGGACGAACTGTGATGTGGGAATAATGTTGGTGCTTCTCCCATGTCTGTGTGTACCTGAAGACAACCATTCCTCAATGGCTCTGTGTCCAAGTATTTGTGTGTTATCTGGTGTGTTAATGAAACCAACAAAAAAAAAGGAAACTCGAAAATCTAAAAATGGCTCAAAGTAGGTGAGCAGCTTAGAGAAACCTCTCTAAGCTCTCTGGCAAGCAGCATTTAAAGTATTTATCTGGGAGGGAGTAGGAAAGGTGGATTAGCAATCATAGGAAATATAGCTGTTTTTAATGGAGTCACTCTTTGCAAATGTCATGGTGAGGTTCCACCTGTAGTTTCAATTATTTCTGCCCAAAACATGGTCAGGTTTGGGGTTTGTTTGTTTGTTTGCTTGATTTCTTCTCCTTCCCAGCACTCTGAATTCAGTTTACCTCTGAGAGTCAAGCTGAATTCTTTCCAGTTACATTTAATAATAATAATAGAAAAGTAGCTCTTTTTTATGGTCTGCAGGGCTATAACCCACTGGCATTCAGCAAACACTTCTGTTCATGCTCCGGGCATAGCAGAGCTGTGCTTGCTGACCAACTCTTGCTTGGCTCAGGGAATTGGAGAAGGAAATATATTTTTGCGATATTTATCTATCTGATAAATAGATGTCTCTGCATGTGAGGGATGAATTATTAAGCAAGATAATGGGGCTGCACAGTTCTTTTCAGAGCAGTATTCCCTTTTCTCAAACCCAGCAAGAACAGACCAGGCTAGCGGGGTTTAGAGGATAGCAGGCTTTGCAGACACAAAATCCTGATCACTAGCTGTTTTGCCTTCCCTTCCACCCTGACCTGATTTTGCTGGTTGCTCCCATGTGGACTGTAAAACCCAAGTCCATGCAGCATGCTGCTGAGCTACCCAGGGCTGCATTTCAGATGAAGCACGGTGTTAATCTCTGCTTGGAGCAGGCAGGGAAAACAATGGTGGTGGTGCTGGGGAGGGACAGGCCAGCCACACAGCATAGCCTGGGGGGCAGCTCATTTATCCCATCAGTTACTTCTTGTGTTGTTGGTCAGTAACTACCTTTACATCACCCACAATATATTACCTTTTAATGTTTGTGCTTTGGCCGTAATTGATTTTAGCCTTAATTCTGAAAAGGTGTATGAATCATAAATGTTTCTATATAATGATTGTATAGCGATGGATACACAGAACATATAGTGACATAGTTCCCGAATTAGTTATCATTTTATATACACATACGTATATGTAATGATATGGTTATATAAACTGGATAGTCATACAGCGATTGTATAGCGGATCATTTTATTTTGTTTTGCATAATGCCATATTGATCAGAGTAGAGAAGGGTAGGAAATGGGAGGTGCAATTATTTGGCTAACCAATCTAATTATTTATTGTGGATTTTTTGTGTGCAATCCAAGCATCTCCCAATATTGGTGAATGCAAATGGTCACATCACCTGTGAGGAACCAGCTATCCCCGCTCTACACAAGGGAAAGGGGGGATGTAGAGGACTGACCCCTGCAGGACCGAGCTGACTGCCACCGCTCAGCCCTCCTCAACTCTCCAAGACATTCAACATCTTCTTTGGACCCAAATACCCTTCACAGTTAAGCAGGCTACACTTGCATGGATGGAATATATGCCCAATGTGATTGTAAAGACTTTTAATACTATTCCTTTAGCTATGGTTTATAAAACAGATGTGTACTCATCCATTCTCTGGCCAACAATTATATTACTTGTCAAAATTGCATAATAAGACATAATTTAATCTGAAAACATATGGAGAAAAGTTTGCAGCTATTCTATCTAAATATGAATTTTAATGTGCATTGTATACTTTCCATTATGATTACCTCACCTGTTAATACACTCAGCATCTTAATACACCTCATACAGAGGTTATCAATAATTGATTCATTTTATAAAAATCTGTTTGTGCTGGTATGAAATTGTTAACTTTCAAGAGATGTGATTCTGTCTTTCTACCTCTTTTACCAGTAAAATGAACAGGCAACATATTTTGAACATGAATAAGAAGGCTGGATATTTTTTTCAGAGGGAAAACATAAGGGGAAAAGAAAAAAGGAATTCCCACTAGTTGTTTCTATTAAAAAGCTTATTTGTAGGTGATGTGCTAAAGGAAACTATTCAAGAACAGTTCCTTGTTACACACAGGTTATGCAAATATTGTCAGGCTATATCATACTTTGTCTTACAGCAGTCATGCAAGCTAAAGGCATCTCTGAAGAGATTCAAATGGCACAAATGATTTCCCAGTAATTATAAAAATAGTTGCTATAGGTATTCAGTGAGTGTTTGTTTGGATAGGTTGCTCATCCTTCCTCTGTGTGCAGTATCATTTATTCCTTCAGAAACGACCTGTGCTGGGAAATGCCATTTTTCTGCACCCAGTAAAGGGTCGGTTTAATTTCTTTGAAAGTAAATGAAAACTGAAACTTCACATCTAGGCTCCCTTTCTCACAAAACATTGGACCAGTTGATCTTTCAAGGTCCCTTCCAACCTAGGCTGTTCTATGGTTCTGTGAAATGACTTACAGCATCGCTATTTAAACTGGTTCAGGACTATGTTGTAAGACAGGCATCTATCCAAGGACCGATTCTGCACATAGGCATCAAGCAGTGTAGTGTTCAGATGATGCATTTGGCTCTCCCTGTTCGCAAGGTTGTTGTAGATCAGGGGTGAAATACTGTCCTTGCTGTAGTCAACTGGAGCTTAGGAAGACAGGAAGAAAGATTGCATCTTTTGTTATTTCCCTTCCAGCAGAAAAGTAATGTAAGTCTGGTTTTCCCACATGCAGGAACTCCAGATGGTGCCAATGCGATACTGCCCGCTCTAGTGTTTGTCGGGGTTTTGATCTAGAGCAGTCCAGGTGAACAACTGCATATTTAAAAGTAATTGTCATTCACATCTGCTAAACTTGTTTGCTATAAATTGCACTGCCATTTCAAAGACAGGATTTGAATACAGTCAGCGCAATATAATTATTTACTGCATGTACCAGCTACACATATCTGACAGAGCAGTCCTATGGAATATGCAGACATAGACAAGTCATATTTTGTGCCACTTTCCTCAAAGCTAGTCAAATGTGGGGTAGTTTCCACTTGATTCTTTCTATGTTATAAATAAGAATCCACAGCAACAATTAGGAACAGACAAAACTTGGCTATGTGCTTGTTCAGTGGATGTGCTCTAGGACCGGCTCCACGATATAGTGGAAGATAGTGGGAGATTTTGCAGAAAAATCAGCATGTCAGAATCAATAGCTGTGATTATCCCGCAGTAACTACACTTAATGGTCGTGGGCCATCTTCTTCAGACTGGATTACAGAAGCAAGCATGTGAGTGTCTGCTGTGAGAAGATAAAGAGCACCAGTTGAGTGGAGATGGCGGTTTTGCTAAGTAATCGACTTCCTTGGCTGCCTTCTGTAAAAAGCTGAATTCCTCCGGTAAAATTTCTTTTCACAATGAGTGAGTCAAGTGGAAATATAGCATGAGAAATGAGAATAGGCTTCGAAGGTGCTCAAAAAATGTTCATCCTATTAGCAGTACAGGAACAAAAAATAACAAGTCTAGGTACAACATTTGAAGATGTATAATATATTTATAATAACTCATTCATGTCTTAAACTCTGTCTGGTTTAGAAGACACCCATAGGCCAGTTCTTATTGTCCTAACTTATTTGTGATAGTGGAGAGCTTCACATTGCTGTTAGTCTTGCTTTGCTGTCTATGCTGGTCAGCTATGGCACCCTGCATGTACATATGACAACATATCTATCTCAGTCTCAGAGCAAATATACAGAAAATGCTGCTTTTACTGAGATAATTAAAGCACACAGTATTGTCTTTACATTTTGCACCACTAAGTTAAACATAGAAAGAGACTATTTCAGATTATACATGGTTTTCTTCTATAAAAACTAGAAAACTAAGTACCACAATGAACTAAAAACTCAGTCGGGTTTATTATCTCCTAGAGATTTCAAAGCCTTTTTCTTGTAATTTACCATTCTGAAAGCAAACACTTCATCTGAATCTTTTCCATTATCTTGCATGGTGAGACTTACTTAAATCTTAACTGTGAGTAACATGGAAGGGATCAGATCCAGGATCTATCCCTCAAATGATGGAAATTCAGAATATATAAAATGAGATATGAATTCATTAAATTCTTTGGAATGCCACTGTAGTGAAGTATGTCCTTTACCTGCCTTTTCCTCTCTTCACCGTTGGTACTAGTGCATAAGCAGAGAGACCAGGACCACCAAGAGGGATCTGTCAAATGCAGGATGCCTTCAAGTAAAATTATTCTATTAGATGCCATTACAAAATACTTGAGACATCAGTGCATTGCATAAGATGCAAAGGTTTCCACCACATGGCAGTGTATAGTACAGCTGAGGGCCGCCGTGGAGCAACTCCTTTGCATTTCACTGGAGATGTGCAGATCTTGATCCTGGAAAGCTCCAGTGGGGACTGGCTGGATTTTACAGTCCATTCAAGCGATAAAATACAGCCCAGCATCAGCAGAAGTGTTTCCTGAGCTGTTGAGTTCTTTTCCCAAGGTATAGCTCACTTTCTTGCTACACCAGCACCATATAAGCAGTGTGAGGAAAAGTTATGGCATGGGAAGGATGGCGTCAGCCTCCTGTGACACCTCTTAGGTGGCTGCGATGGTGGGGTGGCCTGGAACAAGCTGCACCATGCCAAGATCTCCCCCCAGGGAAATGTTTAATAATATTATTTATAATGTATTAATAATGGTACTATGGAGCAAGCAGCTGTGAGGTTCATCCAAAAATCTGGCTATTGCTGGCAAATGCAACCTGAGAGTTCTGTGCGCCGAGTTTGCGGTTCGTGTATTTACATGAGCCAGCGCAGCTCTATCTATAACCTTTTCTTCCTCTTTTAAATAAGGAGGTCATTCTTATTTCTCCTGAAAAATTCATTATAGTGACGGACTGTAGCATAATTAAATTTACCTTTTTTTTAATTTATTACTACTGTTCCAAACAGTAGTATATCAGTAAACTAAATGCTCTAGGAGTTAAGCATAGATGAAATAATGTATCAGCCCTAGTAGAAGTCATGAATTGAGTTACTTAGTTATTAGTTTGGGTGGAAATTTTATTTCATGAAAGCCTTTGAGATTTTTAAATGTTATTTTCATTCTGCAGAAGGGTGAAGATAATTTCTCAAACATTTTCACAAAAATGGAATTGTTGAAATGGCCTTGTCTGCCAGCTGCACTTTCCTAAATATATACTGACCTGAAACGTGGTACACCTCCATGTAATCTCTGTTCTGCCTGACAAAGAGCAAAGATCTCAGTCATAGATCATTCTGAGTTTCAAGTAGGAACTAAACCTGGGTCTAAGCTGATGTCAGAAACTTCAGAGAAATAGGAGGCTTCTCTTGCTCTGCCTTTTGGCTTATTTTCATTGTGATGAAAAAAGCAACAGTGGCTGGGCACACAAAGCACACTGCCAGGCTGCAGAGATATTGCTGTGAGGAAATGTGTTATTTGTAAAAATGCCAAAATACATGACAGAATGCCAGAATATTTTCATTCGGATTTTTTTATATGTTTTAACATATTTGCTTCATTTAAAAAAGCAAGGGAGTGCTCAGATTTTTTCAGACACAGAAATACTAACCCATTGCACCGATCTGCTGACCTAGGCAGGGTATGAGTTAGCGGCTCAAGGACCAAAGGAGCATAACACTGACATCAAAATGTGCAAAACCTTCAGTGGCTTTGGCAAGGCAGGGGTTCAGAGGCAGCTGCTCAGTGACCCCCAGGACACAACTGTCCCAGGGGCAGAGGGGGCAGCATGGGGTACAGACCGCGCTGCAGCTCAGCCCTGAGACCTGCTCAGCTGCAGATCGACCGATGAGCAATTGCTTTGTCCTCTCAAGTCGCATAAATGTTTTTGTTTGATTTTTGCTTGGTTTCTGCTTGGTTTTTTTTATATGCATTTTCCTTCTCTGAAATTCTAATAGTTACTCCTGTCTTCAGTGTGCAAAGAAAAGCAAATCAAAATAAAACCAAGTTATATGTATGGGGCTCTAAGCAGTAGCCGCACTGGCAGAAATATTTGAGATGGTGCTCATGAAATACTTTTCCACAGGGAACAGGGGGCTGGACCCGGTTGGCCTCTGCTGCAATCAGTGAAAAAGCTCATTCACACCAGCAAGTGCAGGTTTGATCTTTTTCCATCTGTGTCTTCATCCTTGGTGTTTACTAGGTTGTGCTAGGTGGCTGTGGAAACAGGTGAGCCCCCAGATATGGAGCTCATGGAGCTTCCCCCAGCGCTGCTAGTGCCACCTTTGCTCCTCTGCCATCAGTCCTCCTGTCCCGGAGAGGAGGGAGAAGCCCCAGAGGGATATTGCTTTCTGATGGTGAGTGCTGCAGAGGAAGAAGAGATTCAGAATTGCATTTTGAGTAGAGTTTTGCTGCGTTTTGCAATGAATACAGCGTAGCTCTTCCCCAGTGCTGCAAAGGGCAGGTTCACTGCAGGGCTGTACAATCTCTGCCAGATTTGCTCCCTGCTGTGGCGCCAGCTCTCGTTGCTGCAAGGGCTAATCCTAACCAGTGACACAGAAAGAGGTCTTTATTTTGGGCAGCACCTAATTTATATCTCAAAGGAGCATTATTGCTTTTAATTGCTGTGTGTGTGTGTGTGATGCTTTTCCATGAGAAATAATGCATTTTTTTTTTCTGTTAAGAATACCCCAACAGTGCATCTTTTACAAGTGGTGGCAAAACAGTGTGTGGATACCCATCGATGCAGATGGGTGGGATTTTTGTTTTCTTTGTTTTGCCTTGTTTTTTTTTCACCAAGCCTTAAAATGTTTCTGTATAAGAGGCTGGTTAAACTGCAGGCTAATAACTTAGTTGTCTTGGTTAGATACGCAGGTACCTCTGTGGCTGGTTATTTATTTATAAACTTGCCATCTCTGCTATAAAAAGATTTGTAATACCCCAATAATAAATGCATTCATCACAACATCTTCTGTAATCACTACAGTTCCTGAGCTGTTATTTGGCACTCATTAGCTGAAACTCCCATTCACCTATAATTTATGAGAAGCATACAATTATGTGTTATCACTACTTCAAGTGATTACTACACTGTATGTTTTTAAGATAATGGCATGAAACACTCTGTGATGAATTACACCTCTCTAGGTAGCTTTGCTTCTGTCATTAACTCTATTATTTTACTTAAACCAACCTGGAGAGAATTGCATTGCAGGGTTTGTATTACCTTCTCGGAGAAGAGTCCCAGCTCAATACTGATCCAATAAAGGACATGACACAGCACACAATTATCCCCCACCTTATGTGTTTTGTCTACTCATAGTGTAGATGTTATTATAAGGAAATCCTAAAATCCAACTTGTTTTCACTTGGAAAGAATGTTTTTACATTTTGTCTTGTTAGTGAAAAAAGCCTACCTAGGAAGAACATGTGAAACATGAAAGTTGAATATTAAGAAATCCCCGGAGCCCAGGCAGCTGCAGCCTGTGTCACAGGTCTGCCTGGAGAAGGGAGAGGTGAAGTTATCACAGCTCTGTGGTGGAGCAGGAGCACCCATGCCTTTGCTTGTAGACATTTTTTGCTCGCTGTGTTTGATGCGTTTTACACTTAACAGCTGAGCAGGTAGAGACAATTTCACCATTGCATTGATTCTGCAAGCAGACATCATAAAATTTCCTGATGTTAAGAGGCAATGCAGTAGTTAGCAGGTTCAGTGTCCCAGTGGCCAACCTGGCAGCAGAAGGGAGACCAGTATCAGGAGAAACAGTTGAGGAAGGAAGCCTGGACAGACTCCTCACCAGCAGAAGGGCATCTCCCGCCCCTTGTCAAGCTGCTGATTATGGGGTCTCTGGGCAGCATGACATGGAGAATCACCCAACAGAGCACAGATCTAGGGGTTTTCCTACATTTTGCTTTTATC
Organism: Anhinga rufa; assembly: GCA_013400875.1. Taxonomy (NCBI): domain Eukaryota; kingdom Metazoa; phylum Chordata; class Aves; order Suliformes; family Anhingidae; genus Anhinga; species Anhinga rufa. Next base: position 4,589 of record VZTV01114460.1, on the reverse strand, counting down.
ACATATTTTAAATGACTGCTAAATAGTGTTTGCCCTTCATCTCTATCACATCCAGCTTTTGGTTTAGTCTCCTAAAACATTATGGAGGCAAGTGCAGAAATGCAAGCAGAGCAAGTTTATATCAAAGAGGTCCATGAATGTGGGAGCCCATGTTTCTTTGCCCGGCCGCACGCCTATTTCCTGGGCACCTCCCGCGGGGTCACCTGGCGACCCCAGGTTCTTCTGGGCTAGGAGCAAAAACTCAGGCAGGTATTTGCATTCAGTGTGGTGATTCTCCTGTTTTCTCCTAGATGAAGCTGGTAGGGGCTGCTCTCTTCTCCCCAGGTGCAGGCGATGTCCGCTGCCTGCAAGCCTGTCTCACTCTTTCCTGTAATGTGCTGCAGCTGGTGTGAGCCCCATGTCGCCATGATGCTATACTCATTATCAAATTATGGCATTTATGTGGATGTTGAGTATAACAGCCACCCAACACTCATTCTTTTATCCTGAGTGTGCGTTACTGTAATAGTCCCCTATTGTAAGCCCTTATTGTTTTGTCAGAGCTCATTGTGTCAGTGAAGAAACCTTTGTTTCATTTTAGCATTAAAAATAAAGACTAATGTAACTGTTCTGAAACTGAAATAAATGCAGTTAATTAGTATCATGGCTTTTTTAATTCAGTTATATGTTTCTGGATGCTAAAATCCTCCAATAACATGCTGTGATATTGAAAATTTGGAAAGTAACATGGTATGTTCACGGACCCAATGTTTTCTCATTCTCTAGGCATGATCCTTTGCCTTGATATGGTCTCAGAGCTTATGTTGCCTTTTATTCCTTTAATTTGTGTTTTAGTGTTGTGTGGTAAAAAAGCAGGGGGAAAAAATTGCCATCTGGGTTGGCTTCCACCATCATAAGAAGCAGCTGACTTATCTATTCTTATAAAATAAACATGTCTGGCTCTCAGATTTTCAAAGACTCCTCTCCCTTAAGCAAAGTGCAAATAATAAAGACAAAACCATGCAGTGAATCGTTTCCTTACTTTTCTGCATTGGCAATTTCTTCTTCATAATTTCTGGAAGTCAGTGTTTATATATCATAAATCTTTAGGAATTAATAAATATCAAATGTAGCAGCCAGCCCCTTTTTAATATTTCAAATAATATGATTAATCTGGGAGTTACTTTCTGAAAATTAAACCAAGACTATCAGTACCAATAATATTGTGTGATATTGTTTCTGAGCCTTCAAAGAGAAATATAATGTGCTTCCATGAAAAACAATAACTGATTATTACTAATTACTAATAATTCTTAGCTTTACACTATACTGCTTTGTTCATTTTAATATGAAAATATATCTGTGAAAAGGGGTGGGAATATTTTCATATAAATAAAACCAACAAATTAATATACTGCAGTTGTGATACTAACAGTTTCGTTGTCCTTGCCATGGAAAAAAGCCACCACTTTGTGGCAGGAGAGAAGTACATATTATGGTCACGGCTGGTCGTTATGATGAACAGTAGAGGCCAGGAAACCCCTGTGAAAGTGGTCTTTCACCTGGCTTGGATGGATTGGCAGGTATTGAGGCTGAAACCCATACAGATTAAAATTCAAATAACATCAGCTGTAGAGCAAATTACATTTCAAATCTTGTAGAAGAGTAAACACTTTTGCTATTAATTACTAATATTCTACTGATTTTCCATTTAAAATATTTCAGATTCAGGGATTAATCCATGTTTTATCTGCAGACAGATTTCCTAGAATATCTTAAAGCATCTCAAGGCGGATGAGTTTATAAAATCAAGAATCTGGAGATGTGTAAAGAAGATGATATATTCTGCTTTCTCTCCCAGTCATTTTGTCCTGCTTTCTCTCTCTGCCCTGTCTTTTATTTCATCCGCAGGCTGTCAAATACCTGGCAACTTTGTCACGGCCAGCTATACAGCAGAAAATCTGATGACTTCCCATGGTTAATAAACTATACATCGATTCTCTGGAGCGGTGGAAGTGGCATGGGAGCAGAGCAGGGAGGTTAATTATGCTAATTACTCATGAAAATTCAGGTAGCATGTATCCCCATTTATTTCAGGCAGTTTGCCAGATAAAAAGCTCATACTGTTATCTGCTCGTTTTGGAAAAGTCCACGGGTCAGCAAATATTTAAAGAATTATCTTGGTTTCTCCCTAAGTTTGCAGATCTCCTGTCCTGAGCTGCTATTTGAGAAAGCAATGTAATGGACTGCTGAGAATCCCATAAAATGGAAGGTAGTAGGTTTGGAAGATTGTCTTTATTTAAAGGAGATAATTATGAATAAGTGTATTGATATGGTGTTAAATGAATTATTTGACTGCAAACACTGGGTAGACTGTCTCAGGCATGCCTAGCCTGTTCAGCTTGGAAGGGAGGAGATGCTATGACATCATTAGCTCCTGTGCTGTCAGTGCAACAGGTTAGTCTGCTGTTTGCCCAGAGATGCCTTGGAGCAGAGGCTGTGGGAGAGGCAAAGCAAGGCTGGAGACTCAGTCATCCCCCCCTCACTGCTGGTAAGAGCAAGGAAGATTTTCCTGGAGGGATCCCCCCTGGGTAGCTTTCCCCGGCTGGATCAGCTGTGGAGAGACCAGTCTCCTGTGGCATCTCCTTCCTGCTGCTTGGAGGGAGACTGGCTTTGGAGACTCTCGATCCTCTATAGGGGAGACACGCTGCATCTTTTGAACTTGTAGATAAAACTTGCTCTAAAAAGGGATTTGGTACCAGCTACGCTTTATGGCGCTTAAAAAGCAGAACACACGCAGAGCAAAGATCAAAGGAAAAAGGCTCATCTGTGCATGTTGACATCTCAGTGTATAATCAGAGCTCCTTCCGCCACTGACAGAAAAGACAAAGAACAGAGACATTGGGACTTGCTGATTGCGGAGAAGGAAAACTGGTACCAGGGTGGGAGGAAGAGAAAGGGTTTGGCACCCAGGCAGATGAAGGGGTGGCGGGAGCAGAAGCTGCGGTGGACATGGTGGTGTGATGGGGCCAAAACATNGGGTGTTCACAGGGGAGCAAAGCAGAGTTTGCAGTGTTTGCAGGACCTATGTTAAACGCTGCAAAGTTCACGAATGTTTGCTGTCAACTGGTGGCTGCACAGAGAGAAAGAAACTGAAATCTATATTTGATCCATTAGCAGCACTTTTCTTTAATCCTGACTCATCTGGTGCTGTTTCAGAAATGCAGCACACAAGAATTCGCAGTGGGTATGGTATTTGCTGTGAGCTGGAGAGGGCAGGCGGCTCAGTGCCTGGGGGTGAGCTGGTGCTGGAAAGGTGCATGTTCATATAAAGAAACCTCATTGCATCTCAGCTGAGTGCTGCTGTCATTCTCTAAGCAGAAAACATTTTTAAAGGTAGATCTAAGGACTTCGACATACAATGCAGATGCCAGGCAAAGCAAAGACAATTATTTACTTTAGGGCTGTTTTGACTGCTGTGAGACAGAGTTTTGGGGTTCAGATTTTAAACTCTGTTTTAAAACAACTGCTTGTCTGCCCTCTTTTACATAACTCCCGTTTATCAGACTTTCCAGAAACCAACTGTGCAGATATTTGTCCCATTTACGACAGAAGAGTCTCCCTCTGCAGGATAATTGAACATTTGCATGTTTCATAAATAAATAGTGTTGCTTCTTGGGGGAATAAAAAAAGTCTTCCTAAGATTAAGATTTTTAAATTCTATTAAGTCTTTGTAGTTATTGATATCCTGTATGCCTTGCTTCCTGGGTGCAATTCCTCTTTAATATTTAATGCTTGCTACACTTCAGAGATAAATTATATCTCCAGTGGTTGCAGCTGAGCACTGGCCCAGTCTTCTCCCCAGGTAACCTCCCGGTCCTTGTGTTCACTATTCCAGCCCTGAGAAGATGGTGAAACTGGGGTTGCGGCATCTTTACTCTCCAGATACACTGAGCTTGTGCCGGCACATGCACTGTTGGGGGTAGCTGGGGGGGATCTCGAGCTTCGGGCATGGAGGCAGCCAGGGCTTGATGTGCACCAGCCTGGTCACCAGCCATCAATGCACGAGCTCCCTGACAGTCTGAGACTCTTCTGTAAATAATTTTTTTAAAAAAGCTGTGATGATAATGAGCAGCTGTGCAGTTTTTTATGCAGAATTCCATGCTTAGAGCTATAGTAAACATGAGAAAACTGATTCTGATTACAAAAGTAAAAGGATCACTTATAGCTGCACCTGAGTTATTTTTATTGTTCAGAGAAGTTTCCTTAGTGTAACAAACTTTTAAGATGTTATTCATAAGAATCCATGGAGAAGCCAGAGAAGACATTTATCAAATAATCAGTAAAAGGACTTTGCAAAAGTTCTTAGCAGGTTTCTGGTGTGATTTTCTGGTTCTGGAGCTTGGATGTATCATTTTATGTTCCGAGCTTCTGGGTGTTTTTCTAGGCTGAACCCTGACCCTCATGTTTCTCCCCTTACTGCTTAGCTCAAAGCCAATCTCCTTTAAAGCAGAAAAATTTTAGCAACACTGTTTTTTGCAAAGGTTTTCTGTGTTCTGAGAAAAGTGGCTGTAACTCAATGCCAAAACCAATTTCACTGGAAAAAAAAA
>VZTV01114451.1:0-15836 GCA_013400875.1 Anhinga rufa | reverse complement strand
CATGTTTTTTGTTAATTTTTTTTTTTACATTTGGTAGCTATATGTTTGGTTCTTTTACAAAATATTCATTCTTAGGCTATTAAGATTCTGGCATTAAAGACAGCTAAACCAGCCTGCACACAGTGAGTCTGGCTTAGCTGAATGGTCTGTTTTTTAATTTTGAAGTATTTTTGTGTAATTATCTGGTGATGTTGGAAGCACTAAATACATTTTTTGCCTAAGCTGCATCTTCCTGATGCGTGTAAATGTTATATTTATGCAACTCAGATTGTATCTGTATTAACAGACCCGCCTGGAGCTGGAGGTTATAATGAAAAACCGTTACCAAACAATAAGAAAATATGTCCCTTAGTAGGATAAATAGTCCTAGTTTCTAAGGTTTTAAGGACAGACCAAGAAGGAATCTTAATTCTGGAACCCATGAAGTTTTAACGTGCAGATTCCTTATTCTCACAGTTAAGTCTAAGATAAGGAATGCTTTTTCATCCCTACTATAACTTCTTAGTTTCTTAAAGGATTGTATAAACTGACTAGATCTTTAAGTTACTTGTTCCTTTCAACAGAACATGAGTTTGGCCATTTGCTTAGGTTTCATTTATTTCATATTTGGGTATATAGACATATATACAATGTTAGTGTTTAAAAACTTCCTATGCACTGTCTACTGTGTGTCTCTCTTCTTCTTTGCCTCTTCTGTTTCTCAGGTCTTCCTTCTTTATCTCGGATCCTGACTATGTCTCACTATCTTTCGTCCTCTTCTTCTACCACCTGTCTTCTACCTGTTTCTGGTCCTTCTCTCATTCTCCCTCCTTCCACCCAAAGATGGACTCTTTGAATTTTGAAAAATACCTATAGAAGGGGATGATCTTCTGCTTTGCAGGGACTGCAAAATCCTGCCATTCTGGTCCACTTGTACAGCCATTGATCTTTTGGAAAAGCAGAGAAAGATCCGAGGCAGCTTTTAGCCTTGTATTTCACTGATGGGATGAATTAAAAGGTTTTTAAAAGGATTTTGCATGTTCCTGCCAATTTCTGCAGAAGCTTGAGTTTGGTTGTACATGCACAGTATTTCTCAGAGATCAAGCCTGATTCTTCTCTCGCTTACACTTGTGTGTCTATGAGTCCAGAATCTGGCCCGTAATAATTGAACATTGACTCAAACCCGAGGTCAGAGCCGTGACTGCATTATTTTAATAATTCTTTGGCATATGAGTTGTTATTAAAATAGTGCCTGAAAGTAGGAATAACCAGAGCTGCTAGTACACCAGGCTAACCTGTTTAAAAAATAATCACTTGTGTTACAGTAGCACATTTTTTGAACCACATTGCGAAAACAGTGAATGACTGTCAATGTCTTGAATATCTTGTCCGTAGGTGATTGTCCTTTACTCCATAATTCTCAGCCAGTCAGCCAGCTTCCTTCTCTGAGGCCTGACCATCATCACTACCCAACTATCGATGAGCCTCTTCCACCAAGTAAGCTTTAGTTTTTTAATTTATTGCATTTTTCAGCTTTTCCTGTTAACTCAAACAGTGTAGAGGTCAGTATGTCTTTCTAAATAACCCCATCTGTTCTGTATATACATCCTCCAGAACCCAAGCAATATGCCCTTTTGTTTCCCTTATTTGATCCTGACTTCAAGTGTTGTCACGTTATTTTGGACAAGCTCCATAACCTCCTTCTGCCTTGGTCTTTCTTCTTCCTTAGCTACCATGAAATGAAAATAACATTTCCCTGTTTCCAGTCAGCGTGTTTAGACTGGAGTGAGTGGGTATCTGCCAGGTGTTCCAAAAGCCTTACTATAAAGCTTTCTGGGTGGTATATCAGCAAAGTACTCTGATTTTTCTAGAACGTTTGCTTCCAGGTTTTCCATAACCAACTTCAAAGATGGTTTGGGATGGCAGTCCCTGTGGTCTGTCAGCTCTGCTTGCAGGTCCAGCAGGAACCCTTTCACAGTCAGAATGCTTCTGGGACGGACAGGTCCAAATCTGAGCAAAACCAGCAGAAGCTGGGAAAAGGCAGCTCATGTAGAGTGGTCGTCTTGTACTGCCCTTGGATTTGATAATCAGTGAATTTTATGTTCCTTATGGACTGTAATGGCGTCTGCAGTTGCATTGGATAAAAATGAGAGGGTTTTAAGTAGCGTTACAGATTAGCAGGCTGATAACACGACATTTTTACCACCAAATCAACTACTGGAGATTTTTCACTTGTCTCTGTAGCCTTACCCTTGCGTATTCCTGGAAGATTACCCTGCTTTTTGCACTGGCGTTAAGTGCCCAGCAGAGCGCACTCTATGCCCTGCAACATGCTGCTGATCACCTTTCAACTTCATCACATGATTTAACAATCTAATATGTGCAGTGCCTCAGGAAAACAACCAGGCGTATAAACAAAGCACACTATTTTTTTCAAAGCCCAAGTCGGGAACACACTTATTTGGCCTATGGTGCCCTTGACAAATAATTCATCATTTACCAACCATGCTGTCAGTATTCCCTAAGCCGAAAATAGCCCCGATGCTGGCGTCAGCTGCACAGTAACATGAATGATTCAAATGCCTTTAGCCCAATGAGGTCTTATTAGAGTCCCACTGTGGCTTACCAGTGAATACTGAAATGCGAATGGTTACCTTTGTAACAGGCAAATAGTTCTCTTCCTCCCACTCTTACCTCAACACTTTGTGAATAGAGCACGTTCCCCATTAGATGACTTAATGATAGGACACTGACACCAGCTCTGGTAAACAAAACATACTGTCAATCTGTTCCATATTCTTCCATCCTCAATTTAATACATTTTTCCTCTTGTAATTATCCTCAAAAGGCAAGTATTTGTACCACTGGTTTTCACAAGTGCTTTCACAACAGGGTTTAAGGACATGAAACGCAATGTGTGATGATACAGTAGAGAAGTGATATCCCTTTGTAGGATTTTATTTTAGCATTTGCATATAACATCATTTTTACAATAAAGGCTCACGCTGTGGGCTTAAATATATTGATCTGAATAGGAATAGACTGTACTAAGTTAATTTGGGGGGGGGGAATTGAGTTGTATAATATCACCTAGGAAGCCTCTCCATGAAATTTTAAGTTAATTTCAAAATGAAAACTGTAGACTTGATTTAGAAATGTTTCTTCTTCTAGCATTCAGTATCACTGTCTCAGTGTCTATCATGCCTCTTAATCCTAGGTAAATAGTTCTGCAATCATGTGAAAGGAGGAAACTTTATATTTTAAACCTGTGTTATATGATCAAACCTGGCTTACTTCGCACATGCAGCATTAGCTTCTGTCCATAAGTAGAGTAGAAGATAATTTGCCAGTGCTGCAAGTTTAGCATTGACTGGTTTTACTTTGGTCATGGAGAATCTTCCGGACAGTCTTCTTTCTCTTTCCAGTAGTTTTCTGAATAACTTTGTTTAATCATAACCCCACAACAGTTGGTCTGAGGGAGAAAATTTAATTTCAGACAGTTTTATTTAGGAAAGTAAGGTAGAACAGATTCATTATTTTTGTAGGAATGTCATAATGACCAGTCTGAATGTTAAGGCCTATACAAGATTGACGGAAGATTTGCAGAGCTTGTATGGCCTCACGACAGCGTTAATAGTCACCCCTTATTATGCATGTGTTTGCTAGTACTGCTGGAAACCCTACAGAACTGAAGCCAAGAAAAATATAAGTGCCCGGTTCAGAGCTGCTCTTTGCCAGAGGTATGGCTGAGCTTGGAAAGGAAAAGACAGCATATTTACTGTGCCCTGCCAGGATTATGGTCCTGCCAGAAAAAGTTGCGTCTTCTGGTATAAATCAGAGCATTTTCAGAGGCTGCTGTGAAATACGACTTGGCTGATGGAGGGGGATCACTGGAGAACAGAACCAGTACTGTCCTGTCCCCAGCCTGTGCTCCAGCACGCTCTTTCCATGAAGGTTAGATGGAGGTTAGTCTCAGTTGTAGTCACAGCCTTACTTTGCCTGAAAAACTAACGAAAGACCCTGAGGAGGTTTGGCTGCTTCCTAGATCACCTATGCCCCTGAAGTAGCATGAAGGTATTTGAGCACAGCTCAGAAGCAGGAGTTCTGTCTGTCAGTTCACCTGTCAGCCTGTTCGTCTCTCTGTGCAGGTGTCTGTCCATCTGTCCACAAACCTGGTGTCGTATGCGGCTTCAGTGACTTGTGTGACTTACAGGTTGTTTTGTGGGAAGGCAGAAAGTGCACCTGCCACCTGTGTACAAGAAAAGTATCGGCACCTGCCACCCGCTGACAGCCTTCCCAGGTGACCAAAAGAAGAGTTACTCAGCTGATTAGAAATGCTGTTGCAAGGAGCAGTACTGCTACAGGTTTCTCAAAAGTGTATCTGTACACACTGCTGCTGGATGTCTGATATATCCAACAGAGATAGCCTTCCTGGAGTTCTGATCCAGTCTGCATGATCCTGACCTGAGGTTTTCACTGTGACCTTCAAGCTCTGGACAAGATTTGTTGCTCCTAGGTTTCTAAGTATTAAGTTTAGGAGCTTAGGAACTCTGAGTTGCATTTAATTGGAGAAACACTGCAACATAGCCTCTGGAGCCGGTAGTGCACAGGGCAGGATTAGCCCTGTGAGAAGCCCTTGTTTGACTGTGTAGTTGGGTGGCATTACTCTCATCATTCTCATCAGCCAGCTTCAGACCAATATGACCAGGTGGTGTCTTCTGCAGGCTGTCTAGAGTGTGGATCTACAGCATTGCCTACAAGCTTCTAATTATCTGTTGACCTTCATTATTCTCAACTTGTTACGTGCGTGCTACAATAGTGTGGGGTGAGGGCTAGGATTTGTCCTTTGCCAGACAACAGCAAGGAAAACAAAGATCTTCATGATGTTAAGGTGCATCATGTCACCTTTGATCTGGCCAAGATTATTTCCTTGAGGATACTGCAGATAACGCATAGCTCCAGAAGGACCGTTCCCCACCCGCGGTGGTACACCTGCCACCAGTGACAGTGTGCTCACCAAGGCTCTGGCCTTCGGCCTGCCTTATGTGTCGGTCTGATTTCCTTCAGTATGCATCTGTTGTACTCAATGTGCTGGTTTTCACGCTCTTGTGTTTTAGACATTGTTTTCACAAAGCTGCGATCTTGTTCTTGAAACAGCTACATCTTGGGAACCTTTACCTGGTGGGAGGAAGAGAGAGTCCTCTCCTTAACATCACACTGTGAACATCACTATATAATGTTAACAGACACTGTGTGTGTACCTGTGGTGTGACTGTAGGGTTTGCGTCTATAAGGACTGAGGTACTTACAGTCAGCTTTGAAAGAAATAATGCATGTGCGTATGGCTCTTGTTGTTTCGGAGTCTTACAGAAAATTCCACCAAGGGCGGCCAGTGTCTGTCCCAGTGTGGGATTAATGTGTCAGGGGCAGCCAGACATAGACTGAAGACAGCCTACACTTGGCTGGGAGCAGGCCAGGTATGGGAACAGAGTTTAGCCAGGGCCAGCATTCAGGGGAGGGGAACTGGCCATGAAGTTTCCAGACACAGCAGGAAGAGGTACAACTTCAGTCCTACTCTTAGAGAGTAGGAGGTAAAATATGTGAAGTATGAAATGCAGCTGATCCTGAATTTGATCTCAGAAAACCATAGAAGAAGGAATGGACTCATCAGGGAGGAGGGTATCATAGTGAGAGTATGGGAATAAGAGGAAGTGTTTGCCCCCAAAGGTAATCATCATATGTGGATTTGTGTGTGAATGTGTGTGAGGTTTGTATATAAACGTGTAGAAAGTATGTGCATATATTTACATAGATATGCCATCAGCTGATGGATCATGTAGAAATATGAAGCTAGCAAGTTTAATTTATATCACTACTCCATACATTCCAACCAATTTGATACGTGGCCTTGCTAGGTAACTCACTTTTGAATTTCTCCTGTTCCAAACACTTTATTTTGTCAACATTACCATTTTCCACAAGCCATCATGTATCAAATAACTTTTAGTTTTCAATCATGGGACAACTTAAACATCAGTAGGAAACAATAGTGATGGAAGGCTTGATATTAATGCTGCAAACTTTCAGTCTAGTTGGCATTCATCAGAGCAATAAATTTATGATACTCATCCGTTTACAGAGATTTCTAAGGATATGTCCAACCAGGCCATGATCAGTTTTCAGGGGAGCCTTTAATTGCTGCATGGTATCCTTCAAAGCCACTTTATAAAAAAGAGAGAAATGAAACGTGTTTGTTCTGAAACATAACAAAAAAGAAAACATAGGATTTATCATATTATTTCAGATGTAATCCTTTTCTACTGAGGGTCAGTTCTATGTGGCTACCCCAACCTGCGATGAATCCAGCCAATTCGTATTACTAATTGTAAAATTATCCAGCCCTTGAAAAAAATGTAGCCACTATGCCACTTGTGTTTCATAGTCTATGGTAGTGAACTCCATAGGCTACCTATGTGCTGTGTGTGAAATGTTTATGTATGTGTATATACTGCATATACATATATATAGACAAGCACATAGTATATATACACATTTGAATGTATACTTTCAATATATACACATAATATATATTGCATGCATGTAGACTATATATATATATATAGTATCTCTCATGTGTATATACCCTGTCTGTGAATATGTACGTGTGTGTATATACCTCTCTCCCGCATATAGGTTTTGTGGAAGGCATCACACTGACGGCATCACCCCTTCCTTTTTTTCCAACCCTAGATTGGGAAGCTCGGATAGACAGCCACGGGAGGGTATTCTACGTTGATCATGTCAACCGAACCACTACGTGGCAGCGCCCCACAGCCGCAGCAACTCCAGATGGGATCCACAGGTCTGGCTCCATCCAGCAAATGGAGCAGCTGAACCGGCGGTGAGCACTTGCACCTATATTCCCTTAAGATACGCTCTCCCTTTTTTCCACGCTGCCCCACTGGCTTCCTTCCTTCCCCAGTGCATCGCATTGGCTCCCTAAGGGTTTACCTTTCCTTCTTGTCCAAGTCCAATGTACACGTTCCTGCCCCTGCTGCTGATGTCTATCAGCCTGCTGTTGTGCCCGCTGTGGGTGTCCAGTACCCAAAGCTGCCCACATGAGAAGCACTGTTGAGTGAAAGATGTTGCAAAATGTTTCAAACAGCAAGAAGAGGCTTTTGGAAACTTTGAAATGACTCCCAGAAGAGAAGGGAGAAGGGAGTGTTCTTCCGAAAGATGGAATCACTTGTGCTGTTTAACTGTGAGAGTGGTATCGATGGGTTGGCATCTAGTGCTACACTGCGGAGGTTTCTGAGCTGACTGTTACTGAAAGTGTGTCGCCATATCAGTGTGGCATTTCTACTCAAGCTAATTAGGCCTGCTGAAAGGTCTGTCTCCTTTTCCAGGGCAGAGCACTGCTCTAATAGGATTGTACACATTTCTAGACGTAGAGAGATCTGCTTAGTGTTGCATTGGGCCCTGTAAATCTGTCAGTTCATTCTGAGCTGGCTGAGATATCTTTTAACATGGTGCACTTTTTCCCTTTGTTTGACTAGTCCACACATAGATTTGTGCATCATTTCCCTCTCATGCTTGCTTTTTGGACTGAATTTAAGAGGAAAGAGAAAAAATAAACAGTTGGTCAAAAATCGTCCCTTTTTACTTCAGAAAAGGGTTTTTTTTTATTCCCAGCTTACCGTAATGATACGGTTTCTAGAAAAAGACAAGCAAAACTGAAATTATATTCTAATCATAGCATGCACAATGCCACAAAAGATTTTTGGTCTTTTTGCTAAGAGAAAGATCTGCAGCTGAGAGAAGGATGCAGAGTTTCAAAGTACTCTTTTGAGAGCACAGAATAGTTTGGGAGTTACTGTGTGTAAAGAGAACTGGGCCCCGAATGACAACGACTAGAAAGTTAATGTGACTTGTGGAGAGTAAGCAAGCCTTCTTAAAGTGGTTGTTTTGCAACGTAAGTTGACACCATCAACATACTCTTGAAGAATTTCTCCTTTTTTCAACAAAATTCATTATCTTGGATAGCATTTCATAACATACGTTATGTCTTGCAGAGGTGCAAGAACCTGCTCAGTATTTGTTTTCATTATAGATTCCCTCAGCATGTGTCAAGCTACCATGTTAATATTATAAAAATATAGTAAAGAAAGTGAATGTGTAATGTAGATTCTTCCAAGGGATTTACATGACTTCTCTGCCATTTAGTATTTGTCTTTAAGAGGGATTTGGACCTTGTCAAAGCTGAGACCATTTGGCTGCCACTTAAGCAAGTTATCTGCCACAGAAAGCTCTGTTGTGGACGCACATCAGCTTTTTTGCTTTCTTTTTTGCGGTTGAACTCATGTAAGTGCAGCACAGCCGGGAAAGGAATAAGAAGGAATAAGTGTGTTATGGTTTCAGCTGGGATAGAGTTAATTTTCTTCACTGCAGCTGGTGCAGGGCTGTGTTTTGGACTTAGTATGAGAATAACACCGATAACACACTGATGTTTTGGTTGTTGCTGGGCAGTGCTGAACTAGTCAAGGACTTCTCCAGCCTCTCACGCTCTGCCGGGTGCACAAGAAGCCGGGAAGGGAGGGGGCACAGCCAAGGGAGCTGATTCAAACTGGCCAAAGGGATATTCCATATCATATAGCGCCATGCCCAGTATATTAACTGGGGGAGCTGGCCGGGGTGGGCAGCAATCGCAGCTGGGGAACCAACAGCGTCGGTCGGCGGGTGGTGAGCGGTTGCACTGCTTGTGACTTTTCTGGGTTTTGTTCCTCTCCCTTGTTCTTTTTCTTTTAATTATATTATTATTATCCTAATCATTGTTATTATCATTACTATTATTGCTATTTTATTCTAATTAGTAAACTGTTCTTGTCTCAGCCCACGAGTTTTCTTGCTTTTGCTCTCCCGATTCTCTCCCGCATCCCACAGGGGTGGGGGGAGCGAGCGAGCGGCTGCGTGGTGCTGGGTTGCCGGCTGGGGCTAAACCACAACAAAGTGCGTGTGAGAGTCTGGGTAGGAATTTACCATTCTGTTAGTTAATGCAGGTTAATCGTTAAACCAGCTATCTCAGCAGAAACTGAAGGGTAGGCGTTGTCGTTGTGACCTCCTTGCATCAAACTTCATTATTCCATGTTTTAATGTAGGCTGCCTGGCTTTCTTGGCTATGACGTGACTATCACTGGTTTGGGTTGGGAACTGACAGTTAATAGGACTAACATTCTTTGAAACTCTCTATTTTTAGTGTTCACATATCCAATTACAAAGTGAGAAGTACAGAGAGTTTTCAGCAGTGGCCTCTCTCTCCTTACCTGAATCCCACTGGAGCCTAAGCACTTTGCAACTTACTAAACATGAACTGTCATGGCTTATTGGGACAGAGATAAAAAGCTGATGATTCTCTACTGTCTGCCAAAGATCCCTAGTGATTTGAGAAGTTGAATATGGACATCTCGTATTATTCCCAAGTTTGGGAACATTCCCTAAGATTCCTGTAAAAGAGATCCATACTGAATCTTTGAGTGTTTGTCCAGTGGCAAGTCATTTCTGTATTTTCAACCTGACTGTTACAATTTTTAAAATTATTGTTGTCCTAAAGCCAATTTCAAATATTTCATGTCTCCAGATTTCAGGATTGTGAGGAAAAACACTTTTCATAAATGGTTATTATCAGCACTGTGGAGGATTGGGCTTTGTTTTAAGCACTCATTTTAGAAATACTGTTTTGTTGTATTTCAAACTTCATTATTTGAAATGTTCTTCAGCAAAGACACCTGAGAATCATCTTAGGTGAGGCAACAGCAAACATAGACCTTGCTGATAGAATTAGCAGCAGCCTGAACTTTTGCTCTAACCTCAAAGAAAATTTGGCTCAAAATCACTTTGCAGTTTGAAAAAACTTGGTGACTTTTCTTTTTAAACCAATCTACTCACTTTTCAGCTTCCTGGTTTTATTTGTAGAAGGGAATTGAAAGACCTAAATATTACAAGTATTTCCAGCCCAGCCAAAACCACAAAGCTTTGGAAATTCAGCTTGAAAAAAAACCCATAGCTGAGATTGAGCCTAGTCCTGCTTTCCTTCTGTGCTCCAAGCTTCCCATTAGCTGTACTAGCCACTTGAGGATACAGGGCATGCAAAACTGGAATCCAGGTGTTGGGCAAACTCCAAAGAGACATCCATGCTTCTTATTTTAAAGGCTCTTGCCCATTTTCTATAGCACTACCTGACTTACTTGTTAGCAAAGCAGATAACAGCCCATGTTGTTCCAGCTCTGTTGGAAAGATGCTTTGCTCATATGTGTATCTAGGTTTGTCTTTGCACTCATATAAAAAGTAATGAGTAACATAAGAACACAAGAAATTATAACCATAATAGTTAAGACAGCCACAGTGTGGTAGTTCTAAACCTCCATTTCTTTGACAAATCACTTTGAAAGGAGACTGAAATTTCCAGAGGCATTCCCATAACTTTTGCACTTTCAATGTTTTCTCCAATTACTTTGGCATTTTCTGGTATTTATATAAGATGATTTTATAGTATTGAGACCCAAAAGAAAAGTGTAGCCTTTTGTTGGCATACAGCTAGTGTTACTCTTTAAGGTTTGCCAATAGGGATTTTTTGCCATCTAATTAAATTGAAGCTACAAGGTTTTTTTTATATGATTATATGAACATCTTTCCCCCCCCCCCCCCCTTTCTGTTGCATGTGGGTGTTGTAAAACTCCTTCAGTACTGGAATGGAAAGTTTATTCAATTGCCTGCAGTTAAGTGAATAAAAATGTAAAATGTGGGTCTAAAACAGAGGGTTTAAAACTGCAGTAAATTCATGCTGTTGTGAAACCTGTTATCAGAGTTTCCTTTTAAAGATGGATGTTTACTTAAACACAGAATCCCCAATTTTTAAAAAAAAAACTTCTAAAGATTCTGTTTATTGAGCTGTCAAAATATACAATAAATGTAGCTTGAAATGATTGAGTGCTGGGGCACACATACCACTGTGAAAGTTTAGCATAAATTTATTAAAACCTGAACTATTTTTCTTAACTATCTCCAGCCCTTCTGCCCAAGATTGGGTTGTAGTGAGCTACTGGAGATGATGTCTGTTGAGAGATTAAAAGCCAAATCCTAACTGCTTGTCTTAAATGGTCCCATGTCACTTTGAGGAATTAACTCCTGACTAACTTCTCATTTGGAATAAAGTATGCATTACCAAATGTAGAGGGAAAAAGTAAGTAAAATTTTGTAGTCAGAACTTGAGCTGAGGAAAGAAAAAAGAGTGTAAGTCAGGAAAATGAGAGACAACCAATGCTGGGTCAGATTAAATGCAGGCAGTAAAGCCATCCTATTTTATATACATACGGAAATACAATCCAGAAATAAGGATTAAAAATATCGGGTTGGAGTAAAAGCTAATTAAAATAATTGAGAGACTGTTTTCTTTCTTTCATTTTCTCTTTCTTTTTGCTTCTTTCTTTCTCTTTCTGCTTTCTTTTCCTTTTCTTTCTCTGTGTATAAAATATATTTTCTTATTCAACATATGACTTTTTCATAGCTTGTCAGTAGAACCAAAGACATCTTGATATCTCCTCTTATTCATCTGTCTTTGTGAGTGAACAAGTTAACTAGAACTTGGTTTGTGTAGTGGGAATTCAGAACACTCCAGGTTATTCCCACAGCCAGGTATATACTTTGTTCCTGATCATTTAGGATTGGGCTCATCCCTAAGACCATGATCAGTATCATTGACATCGACTAATGTGGCAATTAGTTCCATGATTAGTATGAAAATGACATTTTAATGTGTTTTAAGGCATTCTAGGTTTTTATTCAGAATTTTCTTCTATCGCTCTCTTCACTTTGCTGATCTCTATAATTGTTTCCTTGTTCTACAACTAGCCACCAGCCGAGCTAAATGCCCAATCCCTCTGATTTCCAAAAAGGGACATAACACTTGCATCCTCAAGCTGTTCACTCAGCTCATGTGTTACATCGTATTCTACTTTTCTGTGGCTGTCATATCAATTAGATTGTAGCTCTTAGGAGATCACACTACCTACTAGTTTACATTCCATATTGCCTACCAAAACGGAAGTGTTCCCAACTGCTGGCCATGCAGTATCATAATAAACATTTTGTGAACACTCTTAATACCCTTTACCAGTTTAGGTTTGAGCATGTGCATCCAATATTGTAATAAAAAAGACCGAAAGGTACTCAGTGCATCACAGGATTGATCCTTACTTCATTGGTTATGCTACCGTAAGAGTAAATGAGAGGGGGAACCCTGATCCACCAGTAGGTTCTGGACGTTCAGATGTTTTAAAGGGAAGCCTAGTAGCAACCTGTAGACTAAATACCTGTCTAAATTTGACCTTTGAGTCTTCCTTGCTTTGCACCCTCTGTAGCTTTTTGTTAGTCAGTGCAAAATGCCATATTTGCAGAGCAATGGTTGGCCCAAGTGTGAGTAGCTGCATCAGCTGAAGGAGAATAGTCAGGTGTGCTCCTACTCCGTCGTACGCTGAAGACACAAGTATTGGGATAATTCAAAACCAGTTCTGATTGTTAAGGTAGAAAGCACCAGAAAGCTATTCTGTTAACTAAAGCATGTTGTTCCTTTCTCTGAATGCACGTAGATACCAAAATATCCAGCGAACTATTGCAACAGAGCGGACTGAAGACGATGCTGTAGTAAACAACAGGGTGGAGAGAGTTCCCACCGGAGGAGGAAGTGACTCTGAGGCAGAGCCTTCCCAGCTGAGCTCAGGTATGGGAAAAAAAGCTACTGAATGGCATGTTCAGTGCCACTCACTGATGGCATTCAGGTCTGGGGAAATTGCATTTCCGTGGGGGGCTGGAACTTCATTATACCAGGGTCCAAAAGCTAATTAAAAGAAAAGAGGTTTACACTTGAAGCTACAGGTTTTAGACCTGAAGCTACAGGCACAAAGCTATATACAAAGGGCCTCAGTTCTTTTTTAACAACTACTAGGACAGACAAAGCATTTCTACTTTAGTAAAGGGCTATTTGAAATTAAAATGGAAGAGTCATCTGGTTTTAATTCAGCTTAGTAGTTGCAAAAATGATGGTGTCTTATTTTTGCTGCGCTGTGATTTTGATCTTGGGGCATTGCAGTTTGTTCTGTCTAGGCATGGCTTCTGTGCTGCCATATTTGCCCGCATGGTCACACCTGCAGCAGCCCTGGCACAGAGTATGAAATACTTGTGTTTTTAAAGCTGCAGTTCTGTGATAGCGATGAGGTGATCTAAGTGTGGGCTGCCACTGAAGGAGGCACAGCTGTCTCTTTGCTCATCACTAACTCATGTGACAGCACCCCATCTCAGAGCAGAGAACTGATCTGTCTGAAAAATAACCTTGTTTCTCGTACTTAACGTTGCTTACAGCCAGACCAGTTCTTTCATCTGGCTCATTAGATAACCAGACAAGAATGAGTGTCACTACAAAGGAGAAGAGGAGAATGTGTACCCAGGGCAGGGACCTGTTCTACTCTTTTTGGTGGTAGTCATATTTTTTTTAAAACATTCGTGAAACCGTAGCCTAAGTGTTTGTTTCAGGTAGGAAGCACCAGCAGTCAGACTAGTGGCCACTACACAACTTGTGGACACACAAAAATAACTATCTGCTCTGCCTGAGAACTTGCACAACAGAAATGAATGGCCAGTTCTCTTCCTTCGGGTTGTTCTCGCCTCCACCTAACATTGTGTTCTATGTTGCCCACTGGAAGTAAATCTGACTTCTTGCCAGCCTTTTGCCGTCCCTCTGTAAATAACATTGGCAAAGGGGAAGAAGCAATACAGTGTCTGCTTGAATTTTCTTAATGTTCTGTGTTGAATAGGAAGAATTGCACAGAGAAATAGTAAACTTACTTTTTATAAAATAATTTTAGAAAAATACTCAATTTTGCCTGTTTGTTTTCCTGACCCATTAGGTGTTTTTAGCCTGAAAATCAATTTTGACCAAGAAATGTTTGTTTGATATTCAAAGCTTCTTTGCAGTCCTTTGCATTGCAATTTATGGGAGTCTTTCACCTACACTGGATGTTATAGGGAGAACCCAGTCCTCTCTGTTAGTAGCTGAAATGGAAATGAGGTACACGTATTTTTAGTACTTAAATTATAAGTAATGTAGTCATTACTTGTAATATGTGTGATCATTTACTATCATAGCCTACATAATAAAAAAGTAATTTAATAGGAATTGCTACCAGTGAGTATTTAGGTCAGTTTATTATGTAACATTCACTTTTTTGGCTTAACCCTGAAGAGCTAATGAGTATAATATATGTCATCTTAAGTGATTAGGAAACGGTTTCTGCTATAGATAATTGCTTTGCTTTTAGGAGAAAAAGTCAATATTGTATAAAATGCCAAGAATTAAAAGATCAAAGGTGATGTAAACCACGCTAGAATAAAAGAAAGCTGCAGTATGATACATTTGGTATTTGCCTTTTAATTTAAATGAAAATGACAGAAGGAATACAATTTAGGCACATTAATCCAGATCCTAAGCCAGTATAAATCAATTTAGCTCCAGCAATGGATCCAGTCTGCAGTTTTAAGTGTCTAGAATAATATGATGTGTCTAGCAGCAGGAAGAAAAAAGAAGTGATAGTTGATAAGAAAAAAATGGGAATCTATATTTACACTGTTGATGATGCAGCATGCAGTTTCCTTGGACTGTAAATAAAAGTTGGCTTGTATTTGAAAACACCAGAACTGCACACTCAAACCATAATTCCATGGTAGGAAGCACTTTTCTGGTCTCTGTAGAAGGTCAAGGAGTTCCCACCTCTACAGAGTTTACATTCTCAAATGCTTGGTTCTGCTCCTGTGCTTCGTGAATTTATACAGATTTAAAATAATCCCTTTCTGTCTTTGTTTTCCTTAACATTAAAGTCCCCAAAACCATGGACTTGCCAAAAATAATGCAGTTACAAGTACAGGGCAGTGCTTTGCAGCACCAACATGGATGTGAGTGGCTGAGCAGGAGGCCTCCTTAACCCAGTCTTGCGGCTGAATTGGGAAATAGGATCTCTCTAAAATCAGCAGTGGGGGGAACCAGTGAGGACCTGGGTGACAGTACTGAACCAAACCATCAGCTGATAAAAACTGTTGTGGTCACATTGATATTTAGAGATGGTAGGAGGTATGACACAGATTCACTACATGAATAAGATTTTGCTGCTCTTTTTTTTGTCCAGAGATTAGGAGGGAAGGTTCCCTTTCTCCTGTGAATTCTCAAAAAATCACCTTGTTGCTGCAGTCTCCAGCTGTGAAGTTCATCACCAATCCCGAGTTCTTCACTGTGCTGCATGCAAACTATGTGAGTAATTATGATTTGCTCTCTCACACTACTGATTTCTGAATCCAAATGCTGAGCCCCAGGCCTTTGGGGAGAATGCATAGCGAATTTGAATCAGGTGACTCGGTGCTCAGTTGTCCTTTCTGGGCACCAGACCAGGCTGGGGACAGTACAGGCAGGCTGCTGCAAGAAGACTCTTGCTGGGGTTCCGCCTCGCACAAGGAATTCCCTGGTACAGAGAAGCTCATTAATGTTATCCTTCCAGAATAAGCAGGAACCCTTGGTTTCAGCTTGGTTGATTCTGTTGTCTGTTGCTGCGGGGAGTGAGGTTGTTGCCTTTCGAGCCATGTTCCTGAAAAATCTTACTCAGATACCACTAAGTGTCAGGGAATAGAAGGGAAAAAATTATTAACTCATCCAGTTTTCACTCCCAAGAAGCAGGTGCAGTGAAAGAAATACTGACTTGAGTTGGTGTGGCTATTTTGGAAGAAACAAGAATGATAATGAATCTTCAAAATTCAAATAATTC
>VZTV01114450.1:5257-79264 GCA_013400875.1 Anhinga rufa | reverse complement strand
ATCCCAGCTAAAACCAGGACAAAGAGGTAGGAGATTTGAGAACTGGGTTAAAAAGATGGGACCGAGTCTGGAAGCTGTTGGGGGGGCCTCACCCAGTATCTTTAGGGAGTGTTACAACTCCAGATAAAAGCTGAGCATTAGCAGTAGCTATTTTTAGAGTAAGAACAAGGAAAGTAATTTAAATATTAAGAAACATTTTTGTTCGTGAATCAAATAAAGCTTCACTAGAATCCCCCTGTGAATCAGTGTGTCAGTTAAGGAGCTCTACGAACTGATAAATACCTGACCATGCATTTTTGACTGCCTCCATCATTTCTAATCCTCGGGACTCGCTGTGCCTTAGGGATATACCTTGCAGATGGACCCATCTGTGCACTGACCTCAGAGGTCTCCAGTGATCAGTGGTTTTTCATTTGAAATATGTGCTTAAAAACATTTTTAGAGAACACTTAAAGACATTTACCATCCCATCTCTCAGTTTACCTGTTACTAATATTGAGAAGCATTGTAGAAATCACTGGGTTAGAAATGTAGTTAAGGATTTCCAGTATTACCTGGAGAAGAGGGGAGGGGGGAAATACCCCAAACCCCTCTAGGCTCGTTTAGAAATAATTAGGTCAGAACAAATGCCTGAACCACACAGCTGATTTTTCAGCTGTTTCTAGGCTATGTGGACTTGTTTCCAGGACAGAGTACCCTGTTCCCAGGAGTTTCCTCAAGTGATTTGGAGCATGCCGGTGAAGTGATGGTCACTCTATCAGTGATCCCAGCCAAAACTTGGTATTACTAAATGCTTTGAACGGAGGAGTTCTCTAATAGAACCTGCATTGTTGTAGGCAGCTAATCAATCAACTTAGGTGGCAGCAGGATCGTGGGTTTTGCATTTAACGCTAGGATTTCACCAGCATGTGCTCAGTCATAGTTTACTCATCAGGGTAAATGCCATGTGCCTTTTCCATTTAGTACTCTGTAGTACTTATCACTGCCCGCTTTACAGCCAGAAGAGTTATGCTAAACCCTGATATGATAATCCACAGGTCTGTAATTGCCATCTAATGCAGTAATTTTTTTTTACTTATTAACATGTTGTTTTGCTCCAGTGGTAGGGAGAGATGATCGTTCAAAGATCTAGGATGCATCTTCAGGTACCTTTATCCAGTTAGCACAGGAAAGAGCTGATGGGTTGCATCTTGGGATTAAAAAAGCAAATGCGACCCTGATTAGTGCTGCGGGCAGTGGCAGTGCAGGCACTGAGAGGTAGTTAATGCAGCTCTTACTGCTTAAAAAAAAAAAAAGACACTGACTGGGCACCAGTATCACTTACAGGCTTTCTGAGGCATGAAACCTGGGCTTCCTCTAAAGAATTGATTTTTTATTTCAAGATATTTTAACAATTAAGCTGAAGATCCACTGATATTTCTGATCCAGAGGTTTCATTCCAAGCTAAAAGAGCTCGGAATTAAAATGTTTGTATTCTTGTAATAATTCTTGCAAACAAAATCACTGCATCTTTAAATGTACTGAAGCAGTGGCCTTAGAGAGCCAGGAAATTTGCTCAACATAAAAAAACCTATTTATTAAAGTCCATGAAAACTATTCATTTCTGCAGCCATTTGTTATCTCTTATTTTTGACTAGTCAAGAAAGTCTCTGCAATGGCTTAATGGTCAGAGAAAATTCTATCTTGTGAAGAATAGGGCTAATGGGACGGATGTTTTCAGTTCTTTTCTGGGTCACGTATGACTTGTCTTACACATCATGGGCATTCCAAAATTTTGGCTTGTTTGTGCAGAGGAGAATTTCATTACTGTTAGCGTGCTTTGTGCCATCTCAAGTGCTTGCTGCATCCTAGCTGCCTGCTTTTTGGAGAATCTCCTCCAACAGGTATGTCTGGGGAGGAGCAGCACTGACCTAGAGAGTGGGGTGAGGGGAAGGAAGATGCTGCAGACTTCATCTTCTTGTGGCTAAAATTTGAGGATGTTACTTCCGCTGCTGTGGTGTCGTGGTTCACAGCCCCATACTGGCTACTGCGAAGAAAATTAACTCTATC
Source organism: Anhinga rufa (assembly GCA_013400875.1). NCBI lineage: Eukaryota > Metazoa > Chordata > Aves > Suliformes > Anhingidae > Anhinga > Anhinga rufa. Next base: position 77,215 of record VZTV01114450.1, on the reverse strand, counting down.
CCAGCTGAAACCAGGACATGTGGGAAGTGGTCTTTAATCAAAAATCAGAAAAAGAAAGTTGAAGATCTCAGTGTTTTCTCTATTAATGTGATAGGTTCAAGATTTCATAAAACTGATGTTTCCTGGAGTCTGCGTGCTCCCTCTTAACTGCTCTCTTGGTGCCATTGGGTGGCTGCAGCTGGTGGCTCAGGCTCTCTGCGTTTGCTGAATGACCCTGTGCAGCTCGTTGGGGCAGTGGACGTCTAGGTAGTTCCACCAGCAGCATCACCATCTCTAAGCAAGTCGGGGTGGGAATGGGGTGGTTCTGGGTGCAATAGTGATCCTACTCCTATAACAGCCCCTTTTTCGGAGAGAAGGTGGTGATGAGGTGTGGCCTGTGCTTTGGTTCATGCTCGTAGCTGAAACCTGGGTGGGAAGAAGTAGAGGCAGCAAGCTGGCTTTTGCCTTAGAGAAGAGTTAATTGTGTGTGACTGTCAGGAGCGGTGAAAAATAGACATACAGGTGTGAAACAGTCTGCTCCTGCGAATTGGCTTTGGCAGAACAGCCTGTGATTAAAAAATCCGGGTTACCATCCACATCATCTCTCAGTGTAGGGGTTGAGAAGATCCTTTCCTTGGTGATGTGTTTAAAAACCTAGTGAAAACCTAAATGACTAAAATAAGTTGTTTCTTCTTCTTGTGTAGAGTATCTACTATTTGCTGTAGGATTGGGATTTTCTTGGTGTGTTTGAAGATGTTGCGTTTCTTTTGTGGTTTTGTGGCAAATGTGAAGATGACAATAAATTTGGGCTCATCTTTGTGCTTTTCAAATTTTTCATTGCAGCTCCTACTTATTATAGTAAGAACTTAATCCATGCAAGCTCTCTGAAGAACTTGAGTTGTGTCATTGTAAACTAAAGCATTGATCATCCTACAAGCAAATGAATGGTGATTGAAATATCTGATGTTTCTGACAAGGCTATAGAAGAAGGCAGATGAGATTTGTTTTGATTTGTTTTTGTTTTTTTTGTTTTTTTTTTTAATAAAGCCCCTGTCACTTTTTGTTACATTTTTAATACATACACAAACCATGAGTTGTGCATGTAAAATGAATTTTGCATTGGTGTGCAGATAGCAACACTGCTTTTATTTACTTTGATTTTTGGAAAATGAAATTCTCTTGAAATGTTTTTCAAGAGGAATCGGTAACAAATTTGTAATATGTCTCTCTGCCTAAAGCAAGTGTCTTTTAAGGTGATGAATAGCTGGAAAGATGAAATTTGCACCTCCTGCAGACTGTTTTCCACCACTTACCTCCAGACGTGTATAAATCTTCCAATATTTTCCCCTCCAGCATGGCTGTGAGATGTCTCAGTCTTTTATCTGGCATTTTCATTATGTTTCAGGAAGGTTCGAGAGCAATTGTATTTTATATCAGTTAATGTAGCCAGTAGATGGGCTTGGTCACTGGTTTCCTCATAGGTCAGCCGTGTCTGCTCTCTATTTCTGATCTTTTTCATAAAATGCTAGCTTTTATTCATTTTAAGACATTTAAATCTGTATTAAGGAAAACTAGTTTTCATAGATCCCTAGGTCACAAACTTCTGCTTATATTGTACGTGGTCAGTCCTAAAGCGATATACCAGTTGCAAGACCCAGTGATCTCTAGGGAGATGCAGGTGATTTGTCTGTAGTTTTGGTGATTATTTTTTTTTTGTATCACAGTGCCCGCTATGTTTCATTTCCTACAACTCTTTTTCCTGTTCAGCTTCAAGAAGGTAAAGAAAAATAATTAGTGATGAGTAATGATAAGGATTGAAGTTGGCACTCAATATGACTTAGAAAATAGGAGTTCAAAGGCATAAATGGCTCATAGTCAAAGGGAAGCCAAATCTGTGGAGACAAGCTGTTGTCTTCCCGTTAGAGCGGAGCAAGTGACCACAAATACTGCATGGTTGGTGTCCAGCTGACAGCCGCTTACAAATCCCATACTGTTTCCAGGACTGAGCCACAAGGTGACATGTAGGGCAAGGCTGAAAAACGGTGTAGAGTCAGGAAGTTAAATGAATAGTTCTTAAGATCTGTTTTAGGTTCCTATCAAACCTCCTTTCCAAAGAGGCAAATAAGATGAATGCTACTTTCAAAGAGAATGATGGTACTGGGGAAGAGATGTTTTGCCTCAAGGAAAATAAATTTGAATAGGTGCTAGCTTAAACAACTGAATAATTTATTTTGAGAATAAGGCATAATTTTGTGTATTTCAAGTGTATACTTTTGGTCCTTTTCTCATTTACCTGAATAGTCAAAAGGTTTAATGTATTTCTTCTATATATTTATCAGCTAAGATTATTTTCAGACATGGGCATTTAAAGAAGAAAACGTAGCATAGGTACCTACATGCAGTATCAGACTTCAGTCCCCGGTTTAACCATTTGGCCCAGCCAATGTGACTGTCCTGGCGGGAGTATTGCACCACTGATGTGGGTGGCTGGATGCTCTCCAGCCACGTGTGTGCCCAGAAGTCTTCGTGGGGCTGTCTTCCAACAGCAACAGCTTTCAGTAACTGCTTGGCTGCCCTGGGTATCTGCTTTTGGGGGAGGAAGGCTCCGTATGTTGTTAATATTCAGACAGCAGCCTTAAGAATGTTCTTTTTCTGGTTTAAGAAACTCCTATGCCAAACACTTGTGTGAAATCTTGCTGTGGGGTTTTTGTTGTTTGTTTGTTTGTTTTTTTTTTTTTTTGTTTTTAAAGATGTGCTTTTAAATAAAATAATAATTTTCTTGTATAGTTTTTGGTGTATTTTGGCAGGGCGGCATGCAGGTCATTTGAAAGCTGCACCCAAAGCGAAAGAGAATCTAGACAAATAGGCAGATTTAAAATTGCTGTCTCTTGAGATCAGTTCTCCTGTGCCCTGGGATTTTGGGTGATGCATGGTCAGTGCTTGCAGCTAGCTTTTGTAGGACAGGGGATGTGTTTAAGTCCAAAGCTGAATAGCTTTATGAACTAAATTTTGTACAGATAAGTATCTTTTGTGATGCTTGTAACTGCCACAGGTGTGTTTGGTCTCCAGCAGGAACAGAGACAGGTTTGGGGGGAGAATTCTAGGTGAAAATGAACTTTTATCTGCGTGCTTGCAGAGCTACCCCTCTGCTTCGTGGCAGCTGTTTGGCTGAGCGGGGCTTCTGGAATGTGAGCCATGCAGTGAGCCTCAGCAGCTGCGATACAGGGATGCTTCAGATGGAGCAGCTGTTATTTCTTTTTTATTTTGCTGGGCAGGGCAGATTGTTGGTGACTCACGAAATAGAAATGTTGCTCTGAAATTTTAAGGGAGAAATAATAGAAGTCAGGGGCTTATTAAATTTTGCACCCTTATGGAGCAGAGACGGTTTACAAGAAATGTATGTAACGAAGCAGTTGCTTTTATAAAATAAGGGTTTGCATCTAAAATGCACAAGGACAAAACAAGTGATGCTGCCCAAGTCGTGAAGAGTTACCAGTCCTTTCCTGTCTGAACGCATTGTCCAAAACATGTGCTGTCTGATTTAACAAGACCTTCTGCCTTTCAGTGTCGTGGTCCTCTGCCTCTGCGTGGTGACTTTTCTGTTTTTAAGATGCATTTATATGCTCAAAGCTGAGAACAAAACAGATGCCGATTTATCCCATCTGGAAGAGGAGCTGCCTCCCTCCTCCTTCTCCCTCATTGAGGTCCCCACAGTGCTGTTTCTGCCTGACTGAACATGTCCATTTATACCTATTTAGCACTACTGACAAGATAGCTAACCTGCGTTTGATGGATTTTTGGCACTCCCCACTCCACAGCATCTTATTTCTTCTCTGTTGAAGCCTTTGACGGTTTAAGGATTTGATTTTCCTTTTCTTTCCACGCGGAGTAACTTTATTGCAATTCAGAGCAGGCACAGCTGATGCTCTCCGTGTTCTTGCGAATGGGAACTATGGTGCCAAATGCCACAAATAAGCCAGCTGATGCAAGGCATGGGTGGCTGTGGTGGGTCATATTTGATAACAGCATCTTACTATAATAGCAGGTTTGATCATCTCATGACTTTTAAACAGACTGTCTTGGACATGCTGCTGCTATGAATCCTCTTGTGTCAGCTTTCTAGCTACTTTGGGAAGGGGAGGAAAATCCTTTGCTGTAACTTTTATGCCAGCTCTGATTTTGCTCTGCAAACCCCCAAATGCCTCATGTGCCAGAGGTCACCAAGAGAAGGAGCTGCTGGGTCCTCTCCATATCAGTAGTGGGTGAAGCGGAGGAGGCGAGACCTGCCAGCTGAGCGGGACCTCCAGGCTCTGGTGTTTGTAGGAGAATGGGTCAGGACAGATGGACTGGTTTCGCCGCTCAGGGGTAAAGACCACTCCCCTCTCCATCTTAACCTCTAATTATTCTTGGGAACAAAACAAAAGCTCTGCTAGAAGAACCATCACATCACCATTTGCTATGGATAATTCAGGAAGGACTCTGCTGTGAATTAGGCTTGTAAAGCTCCATCCCAAATGCCATTTACTGGTTTTGCTTTCTCTTGGTAAAAGGACCATGAAAGTTGGCTGGTGTGTATTGGGGTGGGGATTAAAATAATGATCCCCAATTGAAGGATGCTACTTATCTTTCTGCTTCTATTGCAGTCTTCAAATAAATAAAACTCATGAGGTTTATTGGCCTGTAGTTATAAAGCATCAATAACGTTCCCCTTGGCAGGCTTTTTGTGTATGTCTGTGTGTGTGTGTGGTGAATAGAGGGAAATGTAATCTCCAAGTTATCAAACTGTTTTACAGTGTTCTTCTGAACTGCAGAAACCCTTGGGAATATTTATGCCTCTCCTGGGTCTTATTACCACAAAAATTATATGTGTATTTTATGGGATAGGAAATATATTGTATTTCTTTCTGATAATAAACAAAACAGAAATATGAGCTCTTACAAAAGAAAAAAAAATTGTAGTGGATGCTTTTGGGCTCATTTCAGTTGTTACATCTTAGTGATGTTTTTCCCTTGAATCTTGACGCTGCGACCCCTGAGATGGTTCATTTGCTTTCTCCCCCTTTGGTTACGTCTTGTGAGCTGGATGCTCCTGCTCATCACAGCTCATCATCCCTCATTGAGCTGCTCCCCAGGCTGTGCAAGGGCAGGCAGCTGCCCAGGCCCCTCAAAGGAAACTCGTGGGTGAAGAGATAGACAGGGCTGAATGTTGACTTTAATTTATTTTTTTTTCCCCAGATAAATTGGTACAGTGCCATGAGAATAGTCTGCAGATCACATAAACTTCAGTAGGAAGTGAATAGCTTATTGGATTGCAAGATCAAGCACTTCTGCCATGTATTTTTGCTCTGGGCTCTTCCTCGGGTTGTGTATATCCTGCCTCTGCATATGAAAGGATTGTTTAATGATGTGAGGATGAACTGTGGACCAGCGTTCACTTGCTATTCCTTCACAGACTTTCTGCCTAATCTTGGATAACTGAGGTCTCTTGGAGCTATCAGAAATGCCTGCCAAGGCCCTCTGTGTCTAGGTACCTGCTTATCCCGACGAATCTGAGCGGTGGTTCTTGTGATTTATTTGCAGGTGTACTATCAGAATAAAAGTTCTTTCATATCCGAGGATGCAGACAAATTAATAAAAAAAACCTTCATGTCCCCAGATGCTATGGTCATGGGGGACTACATAATTAATAGAGACATAACTTACTGTTGGTAAGTGGCTATACACTAGATAATACATGTGTTCCCTGTCCCAGATGGTATCTGCTCAAAGAGGTGAGGCTGAGGACTGGGGTTTGGAAGTTTCAATGATGCCAGCATCTCTGAATTTCACCCATGTGAGAGAGTTAAATCAGGTGCAAGGAGTAAGGGTGGTGTGGAATAAACTTGCTCTTAATCTGCTACAGGTCTTGTTAGGTGTATGACCACAAAAGCAGTTTGATTGCTCCACAAGTGACAATTATATGAGCATGTGAAAGGACTGTTCAAAACCAGTATTCTCTTTTTTTCATTGTATTTGACATAAAATCTGCCTTTTATGAAACTTACAGAAATGTTTTCTGTTAATTTAAGACCATAAGTATGGCTTGCCTTCAAGACTGTTACCCTCACTCGAAGGTTAGAGGAAGAAGAAACGCCCTCTAGAGTTGGCTAAGTAGGAGATGTTCACTTTTTTTAGGTGCATAAGTGTGGCCTCTTGTATTTTGCTTATATATGTAATGCCTGACTTAGAAAAAACAAAAATGAGAGTGCCCTGTCCTTTTTTTTTAAAAATGGAAAGCTGCTACACACCAGGCCAGGGAATATGGCGTATTCATCTGCTAGATGTGCTGGTGAGTGAGTCTTGATAGTGCACCAAAGACCATACTCACCTTGTTGTTGATGGTTTTTCTATTTGACTCTAGCTTTTTAAACAGTTTTTTGTAGATGCTGAAATCAAAAGGGAAAAAACCCCAACCAAACAAAACCTGGACTATTCCTTACCAGAATACAGGAACAGCTGAGGGAACTATTTTCTAGCCGGTCCTGTGGCCCTGAGGTCCACTGGTGACACACATGCACCATTGTGTTTGCTATAGCGATGCTAGTGAGGAAGTTGGGATGAGCCCCTCTAAGATGAAGCAAGGTTTAGATAAACCTGGTATTAAGAAGTTTACTTGGTTTCTGCTGTAATATTACCCTATCACTGGGATTTAAAGGATTGTTCTGGCAGTAGGGGCTGCTCCTTTTTTTTTTCCTAGCTCAGTTTCTCTATAAATACTGTTCAAAGTCCTTTCTTCCCAAGAGACCCTCATTATTTTTAGAAATTGCTCAGTGTCTTCTGCACTTCTTTTACTATGGAAGTGCAGCTACCCAGAGAGCGAAATGTGGTTCTTGCTCTGTCAGTTTAGAGCTACTCTGCATTTGAGCTTGTTCCCGCTGGTTTCAGGCTGGCAAGCCGGCTCTGGATTGTTACTTCTGATGTTGAAAGGCGTTGTGCTAGCAATCCTAATTAGGAGTGCCACGAACTGCAGTTAAGAACAGAGCAGCTAACTAGGACAAACAAATGTGCAAGTGACAGTATAATTGAAACTGCAGGGAGGAGGAGGAGGTAGCGGGAATAGTTTGCAAATGTCAACGAGAAATTCAGCAAGGGCATTGAGGAAAACTATTACTCTTAAAATTTGCAGTAGGAGTTTTCTCAATGACCATAGGCAGTCAGGACCTCTGCTGAGCCTTTCATCCATTTTTAATTAAATGTTCCCTTCTAATTGATGCCTGCCTCTTGCAACCAATCTTCATCTGTCCCAGCTGCTGTATTGGCTGAGGGAACCCTCTGGTGTCCCCAGCGGTCCCCACGGCCGTTCTTGCGTAGGTGCCCTTCTTGTGCAGGCTCGTGAGCTGCATGGCCCGGACATAGTTGTTAGTGTGGATGAGGTGGATGCAAGTTCTGGAATTCAGTACTAATTAAGTTCCTGGACATGAACTGCTTCACAAACTCCACTTAGAGGATTTGTCTAATTGACTGAGGAAATAGTTTGAAGTGGAAGAACATTTCTTTGCATTAATGTTCAAATGAACTGCAAATTACAGAACTTTGAAGCCTCCATATTTCCTTAAGATAAAAGCTTTTTAAAAAATGGGAATTGAACTTTGTTTTAAATCAGAAAGAGATGCATTTATATGTGCAGGGGGGAGGGGTCTTAAGTAATTTTCTGCATGAATAATTTGAAAGCTGCTGATGACTAGTGAAGATGGGCTAGAACATTTCTCAGTCTTAGACTGGGGAATATATATATATATTTTTTTTTCTTTTTATAGAATGGGGACTGATAAGAGAGAAAAAAAGAAATTCCCTAGGCTTAGCAAATGTCTCAGCATCTGAGCTGACTCTAGCGTAGAGTTGTTCCCTTTACGCACTTGTGGCTATTAACGGTACCTAAGATCTGCTTTGCTATCATTATATAGTAGCAGAATTAAGGTGTGGATTGCAGAACGCAGAGGTGTTCCTTACGGGATGAAACACTGGAGTGTATGTGGATGGGGGCTACTAAGCTCAAAAAGGGAAGGATGGGTGTCTGCTTTCCCAGTGACTCTGTGGAGAAGTATACAAGATCTCCAAAGGTCTTATACAGTCTGTGCAGTTAAGTCAAGGTTTGTCACAAGTTGAATTAGTGTGTGTTAGCTGAACGGTGGTGGTCAACTCGTAGCAGATTCAGGATAGTGTTGTATGTCTCTCCCGTGGTAGATCACGAAGCTGCGTTGTATCAATTCACATTTGTTGTGAGCCAAGAGTGTTCACATGCACCATTACTGTGTGGCAGCCGGGTAAGGTAGCAGCCAGCTAGAAGCAGATGTGGATGATTCTTTCCTTTCACCTCCTCCAAATCTCTCCCCTGCTAATGCAGGCTAATAAAAAAATCAGGAAACTAGCAAGCCTCCTGAATATTAATACTAGCTCTTCTGCTTTTGGGGTATGTTGTGTCCACTCTGCAGTAATGGCATAGCCAAGAGGTAGTGGTCTAAACCTAGTTTGCATATTTTTACATACTTTTATTAGGATTTTGCCATTACACATAGCTGGCTTTTTGTGGTCTACAGTGTGAATGTGATACTTCATGGTCAGTCATTATTAGGCAAGAAAATAAATATTTCACTTAATGGGTTGTCTTGTTAAACTGTATTTATTATCCTGCATATTTAATAGCGATGGACCTTGTACCTACACTTCTACTGCACTAGCTATAACAAAGGCTAATGGGCTTTGGATCGAAGGACCTATATAAACATATACATGCTTGCAGTAAAAATAAGTGGAGTCGGTGCATTAAGGTGGTAACCTGTTTTATAGAAGTATCATTTAAAGTGATATTAAGCTGTACATTAGACTTCCGAAAATTAGTCTTTGGTCTTGCACTTTTGTCTGTTCCACACTGATGGAAACTAAGAGAGAGTTTTAGTACTAAGAACCTTGTCAGATGTTTCTTCTCTGTGGAGAGCTAAACCTTGCTTGTAGAGGTTTGTTGGTATGTGGGTTTTTGGTTTTGTGGTGGTTTTTTTTTTTTTGGTTTGTTTGTTTTTCCTCTTTCTCCTGGGCACTAGATTTTACCAATGCTGATTACAACACTTTAGCAGCAGGACCTTTAAACAGAAAACTGAATAGAAGGTGTATGTTTTTGTGGCAGAGACAATACTGGAGATCACCTCTTGGATAAAACAAGCATTTCTTTTTAAGAGCATCTGTGATGATTAACTCATCTGATGAAAGAGATCTGAAGAATGTGTGGATTTCTCTCCTCCTAAGATCAGTAGGAGCTGAGGAGGTAATGATGCTTCGGTTTAAGCATTTGGCAGGAAAACCAGCAGCAGGTGGATGCTGTAGATGTACAGTCATGGGCTGATGCAAGAGGAGACCACCACCAGAATGGGCTCACTTTTCTGTTCCATGACCCTGTCGCATAGTGATGGAGTAACTCTTGAAAAAGGCCACAGAAACTACTACTGTTTTACCAAATTCCCTTTTTCTTTTAATCCAGGTTACATATGGAACATCTTAAGTGTACATGCTGTTCTACTATGAAGGATACTTACTAAGATCTATTCTATGTAATTTTTAAATTTCCAGAAGCCGCAGCATATTCCTGCAGTTCACTCCCCATCCTTGTATAATTATATAAGGAATAGAACTGTTCCATATAATATGGGTTTGTCCTAATAAAATCCTTGTGTTGTATTTCCCCATCTGTTCTGCAGCCATTATATTTCTGTGCAGAGTTGTATACGAAGAATAGTGTCTTTTCCTACAGCTAATGTGGATATTCCCAGGGGATATAAATATCATGACACTTTTTCTGGAAAGGCTAACAGATGGCATCTAGCCACATACATGCTTTGATTTTCTGCAAGCTGTTTTGACGCTATCTCGGGGGGAAGGTTTAGCATGCAACTACTCTTGCTACCCTCAGCAGCCAGAAGGCTCAGGTGAGCTGACAATGTCAGTGTGGTGAGCAAAGATGATGGGGAAATCTTTGCACGTGCTTTTATTTTATGGAAAGGGGATGCCCTGAGTTCTGGGTCTCCGATGTAAAAAGTTGATGGGTTCTCACAACTGCATCAGCTCACCCACATCCTTAAAACGAAGATGAAAGATGTTTCCCAGGGAGAGCAATGATGCAATGTTGTGTTGGGTTGACCTTGGCTGGTTGCCGAGTGCCACCAAGATGCGCTGTCACTCCCCTCCTCAGCAGGACAGGGGGAGAAAATGAGATGGGAAAAAAACCCTCGTGGGTCAAGATAAAGGGAGTTTAATAAAAGTAAAGGCCAAGGGTGGAAGCAAAAGGAAAACAAAAGATTTATTCCCTACGCCCCATCAGCAGGTGATGTCCAGCCGCTTCCTGGGAAGCAAGGCTTCAGCACGCACAGCGGTTGCTCTGGAAGAGAAATGTAATAAATAATGAATGCCCCCCCTTCCTCCTCCTTTTTCTTAGTCTTTATTGCTGGGTAGATGATGTATGGTATGGAATACCCCTTTGGTCAGTTGGGGCCAGCTGTCCCGGCTGTTTCCCCTCCCAAGACCTTGCCCCCCCCCAGCCTACTGGTGAGGGTGGGATGTTGGAGAGACAGCCTGATGCCATGGGAGCACTGCTCAGCACTAGCCAAACCTCTGGTGTGTCAGCAACACCTTTCTAGCTAGCAGTACACAAAATATAATAGCACTATGAGGGCTGCTATGGGGAAAATGAACTCTGTCTCATCCAGACCTAATACAAACATTTACTCAGAAGATAGAGAGGCAGATAAAAGGAGCCACTTTGTTCTTTCCCTGCACTGTATGATGCTGCTTTGTCTTGAAGAATGTTAAAGGAAACTAGCTGTTCAAAACAAAGCCTAAAGAAAAATAAGATAATAGGGATTGACTTCCATGAGGCTTATTTAGCTTCATAGCTCTGCATTTCCTTTTTACTATGGAGAAATGATCCCTGGTTTGTATTAAACTAATGTAGCTCTATATTGTGTTAGATTAATTCTAATCTATAGCATGTGTCTTATCTATCTTTCAAAGTATTTAAGTTCTCTAACTTTTAGAGATGTAGCTTTGTGATACTAGTTTAGGTTTATAAACTGTTTTTAACGGTGGGCCTGGATGTGATGATCATCAGACTTCGACCTAAGAGCGTTGCTGGTGTGCGCTGTTGGAGCTCCGGTGTTGGTGGAATTGAACACCCGTGTACCGTCACTCGGGGAGATTACGGTGTTTACAGAGAAACGCAGGCTGTGAGTGTGCATACATAACCTGTATTGCACATGTAAAGAAATTCTGCACATACTAAAGAAATTCACTCTTTTGGAATATATTTTGAGCATTCCAAGCATCAAGTAATTCCAGGCAACTGCCATTAGTAAAGTTAATTCTCTTTTTCTGTTTCAGTGCCCTTTTGACTATTTCATACAACAGGCTCTGCCTCCCTGCTCAAGGCAAGTTCTGTTCAGTTATGCACAGATAGCAGTTTTTTGAAAGTCTTTGCTAGATTCTGTAATCTAGCAAACCTGAACCTGGGATCTCAGGGCCACAGGAGAAGCCCATCTTCAACAGGTTTACTGTGGTTAGATTTTATGTATATAGTGTTTAGCAGAGGTAGTTTTAGAGGCTTTCATCATTTGTCAAGGAAGAGTTAGGAAGAAAAAAAGAAATCAAAATTAATGGGTGTTGTCAAAAATTTGTCTGGCTCTGTATAGTGAAGTGGGTACATACAGTATTCCGTACAACATAGCTTAAACTCTTTCTGGAATGCTTCTCTCCAGGGTAAAAATGATCCCAGAATTATGTGGCAGTCTGAGAGAAGTATGTTACTGGCTGTAGTCTGTAGGGCATAAGCTGTGTGTGAGTATTGCCTTGTCAAACCGAGCTTCTGAACAGACCCCAAATCATCCGCTGGGATCTACAGAGGAGATGCAGCCCGCTTCAGGCACTGGGGCAGTGCTTTAGTAGCATCCTGTGCCCCAGCAGCTTTGCGCTGTGTGTTCCAAGTCAGTGGTTCCTTAATGCAAACCAATATCTAACTCTGCTGAAGACTTTGAATTATGGTTTTTATTTAGGACATGCCTGAAGTTTTCTACCTATACTGCTCCCCCATCTCTCTGTAAGAGTGTTACTTGGTGAGGAATGGATGGCCAATATTTTTGGTGGTATGAGCTGTGAATGAAAACCCTTGTATGGGTGGGAGCGAGGGGGAAAGCGAGGTCCAGGAGGCAGAAGCAGACAGTTTCAGCTTGGGGAGGGGATCCTGCTGCTGCACTGTGGGATGGGGCTGAAGTAAATGTACACCTAAAACCCTCAGTGGGGTCAGACCTGGTTCTTGTCAGAGATGGAGAGTATCTATCAGCCACAGCTCTGGTGTGGAAACTTCTCTGGAAGGCTTTTGGGCAGTCCATCCAGCTCCAAAGGTTAGCCATCCAGCTGTAACATAATGTATAGGTAGCATCCTATAGAAAATTAGTTTTCTTCTTGTCTACTGTTGTCAGTTCATTCATCTGTTGAAAGAAAATGATTATAATAATAGCTCTAAATGCCCTTAAGAGACTTTTCTTAGTTCCTGTGCAGTCACACATATCTCTCATTTTCCCCTCAAGGCTGCTAAGGAAAAGCTTAAATGATAAATCTGTGGAGACAACTAATGGGAAATGATATTGATTGTTCTTTCAGAGTGTTAACTTTATATGTGAATGGCCTGTATGTCAGTTGTTCATATTCAGGTTGGGGGGTTTATTTTTTATTTTTATACAAGTTCTGTTATGGAGCCCTAGGGATGTTTGGAGTGATGGCAGGTGGTGCGGGGAGTTGTTAGTAGGAGCTTGTTTTAATTGACTTTAAATACTGTGTTACTGAGAAATGGCAGATGATATCCAATTCCTGAGTGTGTAATTTTTATCTATTAAGTACCCTTGGTGTAAGGGCTTTTTCCAGCCCTGTGAGGACAACTGTTAGCACTCCCTATTTCAGCCTTTTATGTTGATGAAAGGAATGTTTTGCTGATGAACACCGCTAAGTGTGGGTGCTTCTGCACAGGCAAAGCTGCAATGTCTATCCACACAGTAGAACTGCGGTACAGATTCTGCTGATAAATTTGCAGCTTTTTTTCATATAATTGTCTTTTGCATAGCATTGACTCCAGCAGGCTGGAGCCAAGTCATTATGTGATATTTAGCCTTTGTCAATATGCCACAGTCCTCAGTGTGTGTAACTGGTGTCCAGGACAGTTGTAAAAGCTGGAAATTGGGCTGTAATGATAGCAAATTTTGGGCTTGCTTATTTGCCAAGGAATGAAAATAAGAGCATATTATGCCTTAAAAAAAGCACAGGATCTCTCTTTAGTTAGGATGTTTTAGCTATCACAGCCAGCTTATATTGCCATCTCCAGCAGCTATAGCGAGCAGCACGGTACGCTTCTGGTGAGATAAGCAGCTAAGGTTGATCTGAAGCCTGGCTTGTTTGCAGTAGTATTGATAAGTAAGTGCAGATGCAGAACTACTATATTGCTGTAACAGCCTCTCCTGAGCATCTGTAAACCAGTTAGGTATGCCTTTCCTCTAAATTCATGTTCAGAAGCCTTGATCTACTTTGGATGCAACCACAATACCAGTAGTAAATGACCCTCTGCTATCTTTTCATTGCTTACCAGAAAATCCCTGATTTCCTCAGCCCTTTATCAGACAGCTTCCTAAACTGTTCCAGAAAACATCGTGCTATTGTGCAATTAGCAAAAATGTATGTAGATCTCTTAGAATATAAATGCTACGTCTTTTTTTAATGGGATAAAAATGATTAAGTTTGTTTGTCATGGCCTGCCTGGGAAGGATAAATCTCTTATTGGAACTCCTGAGAAGAGATCGAGTAGCACTTTTTTGTCTCCTTGAAACGTCATCTTTAAAAAATATTGTCACATAACTCTGGATGATGTGCTGTATATCCACTAACACTGAAAAGTTGGTACTCTTTTGCAATCACAGATGTTTATCTAGAACATATGTTGTGAGACTGGAAGAAAAGCCGCTGCATAGAAGAAATAGTCGAGGCTGTTGTGGGTGGGCTGAAGATGTCATCTTGGTTTCACATTTGAAAATGTTGGAAGCATTGCCATAGCGTGGGAGAAGTCACAATATTTGGTACAGGGTTTTGAGGGTGGTTTTTTTTTTTCCCCCTTCAAAACTTTACTCTCTTCACCATGTGCTTTTGTGAAAGTGTCAACTGATGTTATTATACTTGGCATCCTGAACCCTAAGGTTTCTGAAAAAGAAATTTCTTTTTCAAGTGTACAATTGCTTTCTCTTCAATAAAGCAAACTTTTTGATGTTGTAAGATCTTTAGGGCAGGTACAGCTATGTTTGCACACTGCCTAGTACAGGGAGCAGGATACTGCAGCCTTTCCTCAGCCACTGCAATATAAATGTACTGCCACTGCCAGATTATTTTGAAGGGGGGAAAAAAACAAAAAGAAAATCAGTCCAATCTCATGGCTTCTGATGCACTTGACATCTGCAGCAGCAGTTTAATCTCTGAGTTTCAGCTTTTTCTTATACTTTGAGATATGAACTCACAGTTTATTCTACCATACACAGCAGTCAGGGCCAGGGCTCAGGATTTACACTCAGAGCAGCCCTGGGTTTCTGGGACCCTGTTTTCTTGCTTCGTACAGAGGGCATTCCCTTTGTGCTGGAATAAGCCATAGTAGTCGGTGCAGGTAGTTGAGTGGGGTGGGAAGATGAAATATGAGACTATAGATATCCATAACCTGTACAATTCGTATGCACATGTAAGGGCAGAATAAGCTTCAGGGTAACACATCAGTGAATGTTGAATATTTTAAAAAAATAAAATAAATTTTTTTAAAAAATTCTGATTATCTTAAAATCCAGTGTCTTGAATGCAGGAAATTGGAAACAAAAGTTGCCCTCAAAGAATTGAAGCATGCGGATGTTATAGCACGTAACTGCTGTGCTGTAATCTTTAGTCTGCAGTTGTCTAGCTTGGAGCTGAGTCTTGCATCAGTATGAAGTGGGATGTGAGTGAGCATGAGAGCCCCAGTGTTTCCTCACCGTGCTGCCCGGACAGTCGCGCTGTGTTTCCAGCTCTGGCCGGTGAATACCAGGATTGTTACGGAGGAGCGCTGGCAGTGGTGGCTCCTGCTGCGGGGTCGCACAGGAAACCCTCCCAGGGCTGCAAGAAATACTGGGGGGCTCTTTTCAGGCCCATGCATGCAGCTGGAGGTTATTAGGTTCTTCATGCTCTGCCCCAGGGCTTGTGTGTGCAGTTTCCTCGTGCTTATATGTGTTGTAGGTATATGTACCCATTCTGATTAGATGCCACTTCTGCGTTACTAAGGTTTAAGAGTACGTTGTGTTTGCTTATGGCCATTTGGCAGGGATTCATTTCCTTTTCCCTTGCCTTAAAACCTCATAACCTTGCTTTTTATGTTATGTAGTATCAAAAATCCTCTTTTATTCAAAACTATAAACATAAGAAAGTAATTATAATGTGTTTTTTTTCCCATTATAGATTTGTGAATGGTATGATAATGGTGCAGAATGTACTTTTAATCTCTTGTTTAAAGTTTGAGTTAATCTTTTTATATATGTGTAGACTCAAAAATCCTGAACTACTTCCAAAATCACCCTCTCTATAGCAAGTACTATGCACTTCTCTTTGCATGTGGTGTGTGTAGCTGCATATCTATGTGATCTTAACTGCAAAGCACCTAAATTACTCAAAGGGGATTTTCTACTTCAGAAATGTGGGCTACCTTGTGTACTAATAGAGAGCGCTGCCAGTCCTTCGAATTTTTCATGGCTGCTTTGGGTAACTGCGGTCACTGAACGTGAGCTAGGTATTGAAGAGTATTAAACCAATGACAGTGTTAAAACTCATGCTTTAACTCATGCTTCTCTGCCTGCAAAGGACTAGGTAGTGTGCACCATCCCCTTGGGTGAAGGGATTGTTTCAGAAGTTTGGGCTTTGGGGTGCTGTTCCACCTCCTGCTGTAGGATCACTGTGTCACTGTTTCAGTTTATTTCTACGGGAAACTATGTAAAAAAAGAGGGGGAAAATATATTTAGAGTTTGACACATAACATCCTCATAGCCAAGCTAAGGAAATGTGGGTTGGATGAGTGGACAGTGAGGTGGATGGAGAACTGGCTCAACAACAGAACTCACAGAGTCATGATCAACGGGGCAGAGCCTGGTTGGAGGTCCGTAACTAGCGGAGTCCCCTAGGGTCTGTACTGGGTCCAGTCCTGTTCAATATATTCATCAATGACCTGGACGAAGGGATGGAGTGTAGCCTCAGCAAGTTCGCCGATGACACCAAGCTGGGAGGAGCGGCTGATACGCCAGAAGGCTGTGCTGCCATCCAGTGAGCCCTGGGCGGGCTGGAGAGCTGGGCCGAGGGGAACCTCATGGGATCCAACAGGAGCAAGGGCAAGGTGCTGCCCCTGGGGAGGAACAGCCCCCGGCACCAGCACAGGCTGGGGCTGCCCTGCTGGGAAGCGGCTCTGCTGAGAAGGCCCTGGCAGCGCTGGTGGGCAGCCAGTGCCCCTGAGCCAGCGCTGGGCCCTCGGGGCCAAGGAGGGCAGCGGTGTCCTGGGCTGCATGGACAGGAGTGTGGGCAGCAGGGCGAGGGAGGCCATCCTGCCCCTCTGCTCTGCCCTGGGGAGGCCGCAGCTGGGGTGCTGTGTCCAGTGCTGGGCCCCCAGTGCCAGAAGGACAGGGAGCTGCTGGAGCAAGGCCAGCGCAGAGCCACAGGGATGCTCAGGGGATGGAGCATCTCCCTGGGGAGGAGAGGCTGAGAGACCTGGGCTTGTTCAGCCTGGAGAAGAGAAGGCTGAGGGGGATCTCCTCAGTGCTTATCAGTGTCTGAAGGGCGGGTGTCAGGAGGGTGGGACTGGGCTCTTCTCAGCGGTGCCCGACAACAGGACAAGGGGCAACGGGCACAAGCTGGGACACGGGAAGTTCCACTGAAATCTGAGGCAAAACCCCTTTGCTGTGCGGGTGCCAGAGCAGCGGCCCAGGCTGCCCAGAGAGGCTGTGGAGTCTCCTTCCCTGGAGCCGTTCCCACCCCGCCTGGACGCGGTCCTGTGCCCCTGCTCTGGGGGTGCTGCTCACGCAGGGGCTGGATGGGGGGAGCTCCGGAGGTCCCTTCCAGCCCCTGGGATTCTGTATGATTCTGTAATATGTTGGGGAGGGGGAGAGACAAGGAGGGAACCTTCAAAAGCAAGGGGAGTTGGCAGGGAGAGCAGAAGTCTGAAAGATTTCCTCTGAAAACTTGGAAGTCAGCATAGGAATGAGCAGTTACGCCGTTATACATCTATTACGTTTCTCAGTGAAGTTCAAGAAGAATTAGTGAGCGGGGAAGCTGTAGGTGGTATTTTTTAGGTGACTTGTGCAGTCACTGCTTTTTACACCCAGGTGAATTTTGGAACCATGGAGAGTTGTGTGAAAGAGGGATTCATAGCAGAGACTTGAGCCCATGGATGGTTAATCTCATATCCTTTTAAACTTGAACTTTAAAATTGAGGCAGACCATAATAATGCTGAGATTGGGCTCTACTGAGTTTATAGCCAAAGTAACTTAATGATGTAGTCCTTTTGTGCTTCCTCACCACTGCCCTCATTCCCAGAACACTATAAGTGCCTGTTTTGATTTTCTTTTAAAATCAAAGACATCCATATCAGGAGGCAGTATGAAGTCTCCATAATAAACAACCACTAATGGATGACATAAAGTCATTTTCTTTCGTAAGAAAAAGTCAAGGTCTATAGTAACCTTGTGACAGAAGCAAATCTAGCATCAGCTATTCAATTTAGCATCAGCCAGCAAATTGGAAATGTGTAACAAAAAAAAAGTGACTAGCTCTGCCAAAAAGTGCAGGAGTAAAAGAATAAATGGCAAGCATTATGAATTGCCATATTGACAGGCATGTGATGACCTCTGTGTCCCCTGGGGAATGCCTGTGACAGAGCAGCATGGCTTTGTCCTTGGGTTACTTTGGAAAGTGGTGCTTTCCAGAAGTGGCTGCTGAGCTGTGGCCAGGATTCATTCCTGGTTTGATCAACCCAAGTCAGAGGAGAAAAGGAGATGAGAAGAGGGGTGTTCTGTAGAGTTACCCAATAGAGAGGACTATAGGGATTGGGTATTTTCCTGGTACATTGAGATAACTCCTGGTTGAAATACTGGTTTGAGTGGAAGTAAATATTTCTGAACAAGAAAGTCTTCCTGTCTTAGGGGAATTTATAAAGAGACTTCTCCACTGTAATCAGGTTATTAACGTTCAGTGGATCCTGACACATCAAAGGGACTTGTGTGTCTGAATGCATCTTATTGGAAAGCAAAGACATTTTGAGGAAAACTCAATAGAGAAGTTCTTCAAAAGGGGGAACATAACCCCCGGTCAGCCTGTCACAAAGCATTACAGCTTTTCTAGTTGAGTCTTGGACTCAAATTTTAAGACTTCCATTTCTCTTCCGCTTCAATCTCCAGCAGTGTTGTCACAAGAGGATAAGTCTGTAATACTAATGATCTCTCCTTAAAAAGTGATTACTCTGGGTTTTTTCCCCCCTTTTTGGAGTGATTGCGTTGGTTGTCTTGGGGTGACCTGTGTGGGAGCATGCCAGGAGCTGCCCTGCGATGTCTGCAGCCAGCCCCGAGGTGGAGGCTGGCCTTCACTGTTGCTGTGTTGGTCTGGAGTCCACTTATTGCAGGCTTTTCCCCATGTTATTTTGAAAGTCTCTAGTAGAACTTTATAAGAAGGTTTAATGAGAAGAGGGTGGGTGGGTGGACAAACGGTTGCTTTTCTGGAATGGACTTCTTGGCCAGCCTCACGCTGCTGGGGAAGGCTTTCCCAGGGGAGCTTGGGAAGTTGGGTGCTGGTGTCCTGCAACAAATGATTTTCTTAAGATGACTCTGTAGTGGGGAATTGGGGGGAATATATCACTTTAAGAATGGCTTTATGATTTTTAGGATAGAAAAAGAGGGGCTATAGTCCTTGCGTACTGGAGTGTGTTTTTTTTTTTTTAAAATGGCATTTTTGGGGAGTGGGTAACAGAAGATAACTTGATCTTTTTTTCTAAGCTAGAGAAACCTCATGTCCCATGCTGAACAAGGGCAAGGGGAATGGACAGAAAGAATTAGAAAAGCTTTCGTAGTATTAATGTCTGATATATCTATTTATTATGTTTATTACCCAATTTTGTCAAATGGCAAACAGTGTAAAAATGCTTTATCAAGCACTTACAGCATAGCATTAAGTTCTTATACCTTGTGAGTATTGTACAGCACCTATAGCAGAGACACTCTGTAAATCACCATAAAAGGAACACATAGTGTTGAGATGGTTAATCATGATTATTTAAATAGGAACTAACGCTGGTCAAGTAAAATGTTAACTTATTAGTTTTTTCTTTTAAAGACCACTCTAGAGAATATTCTGTAAAATAACTTGTCTCTTGTATATATTTAACGCAGAACATTATCAGTTAATTTGCCTCTGCTTCATACTCAAGTATGCAAAGCTGCTAAAGACTATTTTTGCCTTAAACATCCCTGGGCTTTTTTATCCTAATTTATTCTGTATTTCCAATTAAGCTGTATGTTGTCAAAAAAAAGTTACATCTTTTTCCTTTTTTTCTCTAATAATAAAAAAAATCCTCTTCTAGTTGAATAAATCCCCAATAGAAGTCTCCTTCAGCCTTTATTAAGGCAAAATTACAACAGTTTTTCTGGAAGATCAAGATCTACTCCAGAGTAAGAAATATAAGCTGGCCCGTGCAGAAGTCAGTCACAGATGAAGATAAAGACTTGATGTGAATATTGTAACATTCTTACTTAGGCCTGAAAACTCAAATGTGGAACACTTAAAAGGGGGGAGGCAAAATAAACCAGCATATTTAGGCTTTATGTAACATTTTGGGGTTAATTTCACTGCAGTTAAGTGCAGTTGCATCAATGGATCCTAGTATTGAGTCATTGCAACCATGTGGCCACGATACAGGTTTTCCTCTAGTTGGAAACCACGAAAAAGCAATGCTCATGCCCTGTAAGGACAAACTGGAGGGTCATTTTCAGGCACAGGGCCAGTGCTGGCCCTCACGTATGATGCTGCCATGTATTATTTCAAGATCACAGTTCATTTGGTTTTTCTTTTCTCAACTGGCCAGTTGCATCACAACTGTGGGAGCTGAGAAGTCACCTTTGAAATACCTTTAATGCTGATCTCCGCAGCTGAAGCGGGTGAATGTAAGATTTAATTACACATCTATATGATGGAGGAGAACTGTGTTGTTCAGGGTTAGGATCCCTAGGAGGTGGCAGAGGGAGAAGGATAAGGGATGCAGCTGTACAAGATTCAGTCAAACACAGCCCTGGGTCTCCAATGGAAAGAATGTGTTATGCTTAGACTGAGTAGGTTTACAATACCCCTCCAGGTATAGAGCTTCTTTGATTCCCAGTTATGGTTATTTCCCATAACCCTGTAGTTTTTTATATATGTCTAGGAATGGTAAAGTGAAGAAGCTAATCTCTTGCAAGGAAGTAGGAAAATGGCCCTTTTTAAGGCAAATTCTGAGTTGGAGCTGTGCTGCCTGGAATGGGAGAAGACAAGATTGAACCCTTTGCTTTAAGGACTGTGCCACAGAATATTTTATCACTTTGGGACTGCTCTCTGGTGTGTCCTGATCTCTGTAGCTGTGGCAGAAAGCTGTATCGTTCTCAGTATTACCACCCATCGCAGGTGCACATAGTACTGTGGGATGCACAGATGCAAGAGATTCCCCAGACAACCCTGTGCACGATTACTGAGTATCTAGGGTTTGAGACTCTCAGACTGTGACTTTTGAGCCTCTTGGCTGTGATAAGTTATTAGGAATAAAGTAATTGGAAAACCAGGGCTGCAGTTTCAAGATGTTTCTCAACACTAGCAGACTTGTTTTCTAAAGGCTAGTTCAAAGACTTATAACAAGGACATTGTGCTTGTGTTCATGTGACTTTTTAATGTTGTCTTAAGATGCTTTCGAGAGTGTGACAATGTATATCTTTTTTTTAAATGCAGGTAGCAAATGCCTTGAGATTTACATAATGCTATCAAACATCTATATGCACAGGAAGATTAATTACTGCACACAGTACTTACCAGGCAAAGGCAGGGCACTTTCTTGATAATTACAGTATCACTGCAGAGTAAATATATCAGTCTTCAGCTGACAATATAATTAATAACATTTATTGAGTGGTTTGACTGCTGTACTTAGTTATTGTTACAAGAACAATTTTTTTCCAGCGGTGCTGAGCAGCTGTAGATCCTCGTAGCTACAACTGGAGCTGTTTGCTCAGTGCCCCTGGAAATCACACCAGGAATACCTATAGTTTATGTATTTCTCTTTCTGATTGATGAGCTACTGAATTCCGAGGGTTGGAATTAAAGCAAACTCGCTTTTTTGTAACTCCCCCTGCTCAATCTGAGAGAGGGAGAAAGAGGGAGAAACCCAGAAACAGAAATCTCCAGTGTGGGCTTTTGGTGCCAGATTTTTTGACAGTTTAGTCATGGAAGTTGTATGTTTGACCATTCTGGTAAAAACTCCGCTGAGGACACACCATTTTGGCCGTTCTGATAGGATGTGCTGTGCAGGTTAGATTTTAACCATGTCACTGAAGGAGCAAAGACTCTCTCCGCTTCACTTTTCTACCTGCTGTTTTCTGACTTCTGCAATGTCCAGTTTTGCAGCTCCTGAAGCCTTTCCTATCTCTGTCCTATTAGTGGTCATACTATGGTGTCAAGAGATAGCTTGCTGATCACTTCTGTGCTTAGAATACAAGAGAGGAGGGAGGCAAAAAAAGAAGAAAAAAATCCAAACAAATGGGACTTTACCGCTGTGTTTCCAGTGGCTCATATGTCTCTGCATTGTTGTCTTCACTGACAAAAGCATGAGAACGCCTTGGACAAACGGCCACATTTCGTAATGCTGATGCTTGGAGGGAGTTATTTTGGTTTTAATTTAACTGTCTGCTCTTATAGCCTCCACCTTTCTGTTTGTTGTCAGGGACATTAATTAAAAAAAATCCAAACCCCAAACTGAAACCAAAACAAAACAAAAACCCAAACCAAACCCCAAACCAACCAACCAACCAAAAAAACCTGTAAAAAAAAACCCCCAAAACCCAACCAAAACCAAACAACAACAAAAAAAAGACCAAAAAAAACCCCAAACAAAACCCCAACAAAAAACCCCCAAACAACAAAAACAAACCCAAAACACACTTTACATGCTTTGTTGGCATATCTGTGAAACTTTAAAGCCATGGTGGTATTAATTAATACCATTAAGATTATATTGCCTCATAATTTTTAACGTTAAGCCTCAGGTAATAGTTAATGGTGCTGCAAAGTATATTAATAAAATTACTTGTAGTAATTAAGGAAGAAATGAGGAGCATGTGAGGAGCTCAGAGTGATAGGTTGGAAAGAAATGGGAACTCAGCCCAGGGGGGCTTCTGGCTGCTTGTCTCCATCCTCACCACTGCGTGTGGCTCATCGTGGATGGGCACGTGGCTTCCCGAGCTGCACGAGAACATCCTCTGCCCCTCACTCACCGTGACAGGGGACTGATAACGCACAGTTATAGCTGTCTTTGCCTCATTAACATTTACAAAAAGGCAACTGAAGGATGGATTGACCTGTAAGTGTTAAGTAAGAACAGGATAGATTTAATTCTCTCTTCATTTACTCAGAAGAATTAGTCATGGATCATTTGCAGTGTTTTTGCTGCTGTAGAGAAGCAGTGTAAAGACCTGAAGATTGATTCTCACTGCCGCTTTGCAGGAGTAGTTGTATTGTCAAAGTATCTCAAGTAGTTGTATTGTCAAAGTACCATCTAGCTTTGGACAGTGGCTGTATCAACAACTGCTGGCATATGAAGTAGCACACGCATGAACTGAAGCATGAGAGCAAATGAGATTTTGATTTTGAGCAAAGCTGGCTACTACTAGCCTATTTTGCTTCCATTCTTCCTTCTGTTTATGTAACTGGTTGCCTCTTTGCAATTACTCATTAAAATCAAAGGGCTTTTGTTGACCATATAAAGATTGCCCATCTTGCCAGTCCGTTTTCTAGTAGATGGTTGTAATTGCTTTGCTTATTGCCAAGCTGATCAGCATGATTGAAGTGGGGGATTTTGTAAAGTGGAGATGAAAAGACACATCTTCTGCCCCATCCTGCTTCCCCTTCCTAAAGCCCAAAGCATTCATTCCCAGCCCCATGATCCTCTCTGCCTGTTACAAACAGTACCACATCTGGTCACCATTCATGTCGCCTACTTTAACAACTGGAGAGAAGGAAAGGTGATATCTGAATCTTGCTTTTCTCTCCCTGACTTCAAACTGGCCCTAACCAGCTTCCTTTAATTAAATGTTATGGCATAGCGCCTGCCGCTGTGGCATGCCAGAGCGCATTGTTTGTCAGCAGAACTTCCTTCAAGGATAACGTATGCTCAGGGTAAGAGCTTGCCATTGGGGGTGAAGAGGGAGAAGGTGGTTGCCACAAGAATTAGAAAAGGTAGAATATTGCCTTTTGATCTCTCTTTTGAGAGAGAGGATTGAACGGCAGTTAATGGCTTGAGATGCTACATGGCTTTTTTTCAGTCCCATGCTACACATAGCATTGTGCTAATTACCAAAACCTCAATGACTGCAATATTTTATGTTAGTTCTGGCAGCTTCCTCTATGTATTTAAATTAATTTGATCTTTCCTCCTGATACTACAGAAAAAGTGAATAAAAGGTGGTCTCCCAGAGGTTACATGAATATCTAAGCTTGCTGAATTTCCAAACCATGTCTCTCTGTTCTGGCATTGCTTGTTGGTATTTGTAGCTTCTTCAGAAGCTTTTGCTGGCTGCTTCAGAACAAACAGAAAAGACAAAAAAAGGCAATTGGAAGATTAATGACAATTGGAATTAGTTGCAGGAGGTGCTTGTGGCCCATCAACCCATACCCAGCCCTAAAGAAACATTGAGGGGAAGAGAAGCTGCAATGAACAGTTCAAACACAAGTTAATTTACAGTTTTACATAAAAACTCTTTGGGAATTATTCATCGCAATTCTTTTACTGTAGAAAGTGCAATATCTGCAAAGTCAGCTTCTCTGTGGAAGTTTTAAGCCTAGAGTCTTGAAAACAATCAACTCTTCCCCCTTCCCCTTTAAAGAGAAGGAAAACAAGAATACTTTTTTCATGGTCAATACAAAATATTGGTACTTGGACCGAAGTGTCTGAACTGTCTTCCAGTGTTTACCTTTTGAATCAGAAAAATTGTCTATGGCTTTATTTTGCTATGAACCCTTTACTGTCTAGGACTTGTGAAGCTGCTGAGAGCTCAGCTTACAGATAAAAGGCTTGAGCTTCATCTCCTGCAATAACGTTCCATACTTGTGGCAGATCACCAGAGTGCTGCAACAGGGCGTCCATGGAAAAGATGGTCCTGCCAGCCTGCAAGGAGGTGTGAGCACTGTGCTGCAGTAGGAAAACATCACTTAATACCACGCTGACTTGCAGCTCTGCGAACGGAAACAAGTGTTTCAGAAATATCAAAATGTGTCATTTTGATTAAAAAGACTATCAAAACAGAGTTTGACAAGTCCTATATTAGAGGTTAAAAGAAATTATACTCTTTACTCTGATTCAGGATGCAGAGAAATATTTTCATGTTTAAATTTATCCTGGTCCTGAAATTCTGAATTTAATTCAACTTCTATTATAGCCTGGCAAAATCTCAGTGTCTTTGATCTTTCTGTTCATTACAGAGAAATGTTAAATTAAGATGAGAATGTGTCTGGTTTATCCAAATGAGAAATTCTCCATCTAATTTGGGACTCGGCGCAAACAATCAATGTGAGTGTTTTCCAATATAGGTCTATTTCCTCTTTGAAAATGTAGCAAGATTAAAAAAAAATAAAAATATCCAGATTGCGTTATCCTTTCACTGGTAGTAGCCTAAAAGAGTATTGTCTAGTAGATAGAGGAGCAGCAGATGGAGAGGCTGTGGGCTGTGTATTCAATTGAGTCCGTGTCTGTCTTATGGCTTTTGGGCAAATCACTTCTACTTTCTTAATTTGTAAAGTGCGAATAATAGTACTTAACTCCCCAGAATGCTTAATGTACTAATCTTTCAGCAGACCTTTGCTTCTATCATAGAAATAGAAAAGATAGTATTGTGCAAAGCCTGATCTTATCTTATTTTCCTTAAGCCTGGCTGTTTAGGGTGGAATTTAAAAAGTACTTGATGTGGTCTGAGTTTTTATTCTCCCATGTAAGCCTGTAGCAATATGTGTGCCAGCTTCATCCCGACTAGAACTGAACTTTGCCTGTTAAAAAATCTCCCACTCTTAATTTTCTCTAGTTACATAAGAAAAAAAGGTATTTACCAAGTAAAAAATATAAATTAGTTTTTTTTCAATGTTTCCAGTAGTATTATGTAATAATAGATTAAAAAAAATTATTTCTCCAATTTTTTGGGGCTGACTCGGGCAGTAAATAACAGAGGAAGGTCAGTGTGGGTCAGCAGATGGTTGTCTGGGCATTTTAGCAGCTGATATAATATTCATTGCACGGGTAGCAACATCTTACTTCCTGCAGTTACTCATAGAATGCAAGGTAGGTGAGAAAGCTGGCCCAGACGGCTTCCTCGCAGTGCCTGAGTTAACAGGAATTTGTCAAATTTGTACTTGATGAGATCAGCGGAGAGATGGGTAAAATAACAGATGTAGCTTATACTGGGATGCTCCCCTGTGCTCCCCTCTGCCCTGCCCGCACCTTGTGACACTGCTGCTTTCTGGGTATAATTAAGTTTGGGATGAGGCTTTTATTAGGAAGGTTAGAAAAAATGCCAGTTAGCCCAGTCTCTCCGAAGTGACTGATACAGATCATAAAGAACGTAAATTAAAAGCATGCTGCTCCTGTTCCTGCCACCACAGCTGCTTTATGTGCAGTATCACTCCGGATGGGAGGTATGGGCTTTTGTCTTTTAAATTCAGAGTTGTAGTTTTGATCCTAGGCAAAATTGGTAGCCTCAGAAAGTCACTGCCATCTGACAGCTCTCTTGTGACCTATGTGGAAATGAGTTATCGACTCCTATATTCTGATTTAAAAATAAATGCACCTGTTTGGTGCAATGCTGTTCTGGTTTGCTTTCGGTTCAGAGCTGACCTGTGATTTTTACCTCTGTATATGGGCTCTCTGCTTTTTCAAGTATGTGTTCCACCTTAATTTTCTCTTGTTCCTGTTGCTACAGATGGATAGCCGTTTTCAGTTGCGGGCACATTATGCTTTTTTAACCTCTTGGAAGTATGTGCCTTGGGTTGCCTTCTGTGCCTGCTACACAGCAGGTGAAAGTCTATTAAAGCTCTGGCCAGGGAGTTTCAGATGACTTTTTGTTGCTGCTTTTCCTTCAGGTAAAACAAAAGCCAGCTCAAGCAGTGAGAAAGGCATTTTTCCTTGTATACGGAAACCTAATGCAAACAAGTGGCCGTGTTGTAACAGCTAGCAGAAATCATCAGTCTTAGGGAAGAGGTCCGTAGGCTGAATGAACCCTGTAGCTTGAACTATGCCGTACGTATAGCTCAGATGTGGTGCGAAGTTAAAGTATGTCTGCAATGCACCACAGGAAGCTCCTTGTTGCAATTTTCAGTTTGAAACTTTTTTCGTGGATTATTTGGAGGAGGACTAGGCCAGTCACTGCTATTTGCAGCAACTTCTGAGCTCTGAATTCCCTTCTGGAAGAGCCTGATACAACCTTGGGCTTGCTTGATAGCACTGTCATATGCTGAATTCCCCACTCCTCTCCATGGCTAGCATCTCACCAGCCATCATGAAAAATCAAAATTTCAGATACAGGGCATGCCTGCCCTATATTCTACTTGCAGTTCTAAGAGCTTCCATTGTAATGGCCTATGTGGCATTATAAAATCTCTGTGCTTACGTGGACTGTCTAGAAGTCAACAGACAAAAGAGATGTGAGGAGGCACTAGTGAGCTAAATTTAGAGCCGTTAAACCACAGCTCTTCTCCTGAAAGAAATTTTCCCAAAACAAAAATTATGTTTGATAAAGATGTTTATGTTTGCATTGTGGCTTTCGTTCTCTGGAGGGTTAGTTCATTAACATGTGACACACGCTGTGGATTCGGAAAGGTGATATTGAAAATGGATCTAAAGCAAAGATGAAGTTAGGTGCAGATAACGCTCCTATATCTGATGGGAAGGAATTGGGCTTCAAAAAGATGGGCTGCTAAAAGATATAGAGAAGCTTGGGGTTATGGTGAAAGAGGGGTAGCAGTTCATATTTGGAGCTTCATACACCTTAAAGGCATCTTGAGTCCTTTCCTCTGATTTTTGAGAGATTGAGTTGGGAGGACGTGGCTCCTGAGGTGTCCAAGGTCCTGTTCCTGAGAGAGTACTGAATAACAGAATTGTTGAGGTTAGAAAGTGTCTCTCAAGATCCGTCACTCTAACTGTTCTCCTCAAAGCAGGGTCAATTAGAGCAGGTTGCTCTGGGCCTTGTCTCGTTTTAAACATCTCAGAGGATGGAAACTCCACAGGTTTTCTGGGCAACCTGTTTTAGTGTTCAATCAAGTTTATGATAAAAATAAATTAATTTTTATGTTTAAATGGAATTTACTGTATTTCATCTTGTTCCCATTGCCTCTTGTGCTTTCACTGGACACCAGTGAGAGGAGTCTGCCCCCACCGCCTTTATTGCCTCCTCTACAGGAGTCAGCTGGAGCCGCTGTACCTGATACAATGCGACCCTGAAGCTGCTTCGCATAACAGTCCCTTTAGCAGGACTTCACAGCGTCTTCGTCCCTTCTTGCCCTTCTGTCTACATCTGAGCTTTTCACTTACCTCTTGTCAAATTCATCGTCGCTCGGGCTTTCTCTCGCTACTAGCTGATCTTTGATTTCTTTTACCCTGCTGTTGGCGCAGGGCTGAAATGAGACTCCTGTATCTCCATCATGTACGCTTGCTTCTACCCTTTGCTGTAGGCTGTCCAAACACTCTTGGAGAATCAGGGCCACTTATCACTTTAAACTGCCGTGCACTGTCTGCGGAGCTGCTCGGATAGTTCGTCTGTGGTCAGTACAATCACCTAATACGCTTAATTCTGTTGTGTTCTTCCTGGTGGTGATTGCCTTGCTCCTCTTCATTTTCTGGCTCGCAGAAGTGCTGTAAGAGCTATGATTTTGTCAAATTGGTGGACAAATCTGAAAACAGATTTAAGTAAATCTGTCGTGATCAGCATGCTAACAAATTAAACTGTAGGTATCTGAGGATCACTGTCACACCTAGATGAAAACCTTGAGCCAATTTATAGTGTGAACCAAAGGCTATTTAAGCATTGTAACAGTAATCAGAGTGGTTGTTGATACTAAAGCTGATCTTCGATTTCAGCTTCAGGGAGCTAGGAGAAAGTTCCCACAGAACAACTTCTGCTTTATCTTCTCCCCCCTCCCCTAAGATATCGCCTGGATTTTTTTATTAGCATTTATATAAAGAGATTTAAATTACACTTTAAATAGTCAAGATTTAAATCTTTATCTTCTTTAAAAGTTCTGTCTTAATAAACGTGATTATTTTAGAACTGTGACATTACTTAAGAGATTTGGATGCATTATCTTGGTAACCTTTGTGAGCTGGTGAGAGCTGCACGGATTCCCAAGGTAGCATTTCCAGTTTGTGGGGGGAGGGTTAGGGTGAGGACACGAAATCCAACCAATCTAAACAAAATTACAGAGCCCCAACCCCATAGTCAAATATGTGGGGATATTTAAAGACGAATCAGTAATAAAATAACTGCTCAGAATTTGTGGGGTGGGGGGGGAAAGAGAAGCTCTCCAATCCCTATTTTCATTACAAGGTGCAAGAGAATATTTTCTTGTGTTTCACAGCATATTGAAAGCATCTGAGAAAGGGGTATCAACCCTTGCTGTCCCTGGCAGGTCAGAAGGCCCGGACTGTCTTGTGCAGTGGACGAAGGGAGGTCACAGCTCTGGCCTGCCAGATTTAACCTGAAAAAATGTCCACAAACGGCAGAAGCGACACTTGTCTTTCTGCCCATGCATTATATAGCTACTTCCTGCACAGTCAGCTTCTGGTCTTCCGGCCTTTGCTAGGAGAAAGAAGTTGGTGGTAGAGAGTAATTTATTTTTTTTTTTGCCAGATGTGCCCAAGCAGCTGGAGCTGCCTCTCTGCTGCTGTGTTCTCTTTCCCACTGATTTATTTTTTCCCCTTTATTATTTCTATGGTGATGTATTTTTAGTTTACTGAGTGGTGGCAGTGCTAATCTGCTGCCTTATGGTTTGGGTTTTTTTTTTTGTTTGTTTGTTTGTTTTTTTCCCCCCTTTTTCCTATCTTGGCTTTTAGAGACTGCAGTACAGATGCTGGGAAAGTAATGGGTCTCTTACCAACTTCAGTACAGTTGGCAGCAGGAGAAGATAGCGACCATTTTGATGAAGGCTTGTAAAATGGGGATCTTCAAGAATGTCAGAATAATGCAATAGAAGAAAAAATCCTCCAAAATAATTTCAAATATTTTATTGAAATACAAAGAATCAGTAATCCAGGGCATATATCTACTGCAGAAAACCATTCATATTTGATATGGGTACTAAAGAAACATTGAATCTGTAACTGTAAATCATGCCGCTCGCCTCTCAGGGCAGTCTCTTCTTCACATTTTCTAGGTATTGTCTCGGTTGTACATAACCTGTGCACTTCTGGAGTCAGGAAGAGCAAAGTCAGCAGAGTCTAGCTTTGATAAAACAGGCCTAAATCAAAGACATTGTATTTGCTATAACGGTTTATAGCAGTTGTCTATCATCTTTAGTGTCTTATTTCTAGCTATGTCCAGCACTTGATCCTTAAGAGAAAGTGCTCCTCCCAACAAAGAACAAGGTAAGCCTTCTGTTAAAATAATCCTATCGTGATCTGCTTCCTCCAAGAGCAAACCTGAGTGTGATTCTGTACTTTCTGTCTATATACTATGGGGAAAAAAATGACATTTATACCATTCTACTTTGTCACACTGTTAGTTGCAACCAATTATTTCAGCTGATGGATCCACTTATTCTCTAGAAACTAGAGCTAGATCTTTGATATGTAACGAAAGTACTTGCCACTTTCAGTACTTTACATCTTCAAAGCACTGTATAAACATTTAATTTAATACAAAACCCACTAGGGATGGTAAATGAATGAAGTATGTACAAACTTGCATTTACAGGACTAAAAGGCCTTTCATAGAATTGCTGGAAAGTTACGCTTGCTTTACACGGCATGTTATTTATGCCAGTGCTGACTTCTCCCTTGCAGGCAATATGTAGGTACATCTTCCCTGGCCAGACAGGCAGAGGTTAAAACTTTTTCCCCCCAGCTTGGCATTATTTGCAGCCACTCCTTTTTATAACTGTAAAACACCAAGTTTGTTCCCCCATCAAATAAAGCGGCTACTCTAGGAAGGAAGTTTGCTGGCCCATAAACTGCCAGCTGTACCAAGCAAAAGCCAGAGCTCCATCTTTAAAAATTTTACTGCGGATCTCGTACCCTGTTTCCGTGTCCTGAGCGACCGTTACCTTTTGTTTGACAGTACCGAGGCTTCTGGCTCACAAGCTGCATGGTCTGGTATTGTGCTGAAGGGATCTAGTGAAAGGTATTAGAAGGAGCCTGTGACGTGATTCTGGTGGATTGGAAAAAGACAAAATATTTTCAGAAAGTCTTAGATGTGAGTGCAAGTCCAGGCATCTGTAACAGCAGTTGCTTCTCTCCTGTGCCTGCTTGCCTCTCCTCTGTGTTAAGTCAATTTTGTTAGCCTTCTCTCAACATTGAGTCTGATCTACCCACAAAAGTGTTTTTATTTCAGCTGTTGCTATCATAACTCAACTTCCCAGATTAATCATTGTCGTCTGCCTTGTCTGTGCGTAGCATGCAGCTGCTGCGTGGGGGTTTGGTTGGAGCAGGCTCGGGTATGGGATGCACAGCGCTGCGGCAGTGGTGTGCAGTCGGGCTCACGCAGGCGGCAGGGACTGCTGGGGGTTGATTATAGCACTGATGGGTTAACTGCCACTGATTGAAATGCTGGGTTCATCCTTTTTGCCACTCCTGCCACCCGCTACCATGCTATGTAAAAAGGTGTTGAGTGTTGGTGTTACCAAATAAATTGCAAAGCCTAATAAAGTAGAGGGTGATGAGTGAGCTAAAAAGGTTGCAAGTAGAACTGCTAATTTCTAGCCAGTCATGGAGGTTGGAAGTGTTAAATTAGCTTACAAAAGCCATACCACTGAGCAACTTCCAAGGAGTTTCTTCTGTCTTAAATCAACCAGAGACATGGCAACATGGTCTGTCCTCCAAGGCATAGGATGGCTTTTTGTGTGGTACTCTCCGCTGTGCTTTTCGACTGATAATTTTGTGAGCTATTTCTCTGCTATAGCTTCTGGTAAATAGACACCTATAGAGACACAATTAGAGACGGGGCTCTATGAAGTGTAGCCACGGCTGGCCACCAAAGCTTCGGCGCAGGTTTTGGTGTGAGCTGGGCTGCCCAAGAAGGGACCCAGGGTCCTGCGAGCTGGCGCTTGTATCGGTGCTTCTCCATCGCTGTCGGCACTCCAAGGCGGCATGCTGTGCTGGCTGCCGTGCAGATTCAACATCCAACAACACAAGATGTACTTTAAATCAATGAAAGAAGGTCAAAACAGGCAACTTTGAGCACACGCCTTACAGACGTGATACATAGTACTATACTCTTTGCTTTATGACATTTGATTCTCAGAGGTGTTTCCATCTTCCCGAAGGTGTTAGGTTTGATGTGATTTAGTAATTAATGCCTCTGAGTGGCTGTTTCCTTGCATCGTGTTCTGAATTCCTCATGGATTTGTTAGTAAAAATCTAACACAAATTACCTGACTAATCTATCTTTTATAAATACCTCTGTAAAAGAAGCAAACTTCATATTCATGCATCCTTTCATTATTATGGTAATTAATTTCAATTTATAACTAATTAATGCTGTTCTATATCTAACCTGCCCCTTATTAGCAGTAGCAAGGGGGAATCTGAGTGTATGAATTGCAGATGCCGGTCTGTACGTTGATGGAAAAGCTACCTGGCAGCAGCTGCTTTGTGAGGAGTCGATCCCACAATGAGCTGCCACTTCGAGACTGTCACATTTCCTGCTGCTGTAAACCATGATGGATACGTTGAGCTTTGCATCGCTGTGATGTGTGGGGAGGAAGGTGAGAAGTGGGAATGTCTTGCAATTAAAAGTAACAGTTTAGCTGACAGAGTCATCAGAAATACAAACCTGTCTTGTGGAGCAAAGAAAGGGGAGGAAGAAATACAATAATGCTATGCACAGATGCTCTTTGATCTTGGCTATAATTCAGAGCAGCACAGTCCTGCTGCAGGTGGCATTAGATAAGAGGATGTATTCCCTGGATAGACTTTGCTGGCACTCTGAAGCAATTAGCTTTTGCTTATTTGTAAAGTGAATATAACCAGGTGCTCCCCCTCTTCCCCTTCCCAAAGAAGTGTGTTTGAGACATCCCCATCTCCTGAATGGATTAATTATGGTTTCATCTCCCTCCTGGATCAATTACAGAAGTCTATGCTACTGGGTTTGCTAAGGGGGTTTCTTGTTCCCTTTCCCCCGCTCTCTTTTTTTTTTTTTCTCCACCACCCCTCCCCGCCCCCCCATCCTGAAAGGTGCTCTTGAACTGAAATATTTCTTAATGAGTGTAAAGCAAAAAGTTCAGAAGCTCTGCAACATTAAAATGAGACCCAGACAGATTTAGTTCAAGGGCCAGAAAGTTCCTCATAGGTATGTGTTTTGAAGGTGAGGAGGAATAACGTGAGATGCAAGAGCGAGTACCTCGGGGAAGGAGAGCTGTTCTTCAGAGGGCAGAGCTACGGCACATCCTGCTTCGGTGATATACCATTATCTTCCAGACTGTCTTTGTTAGAGAATATAAATCTGTGTGGCTGCTTTTCTGATTTGTCCTAACTTTGTGCTAGATGACCCTTAGGAGAAATAATGACGTGCATTAGGAACTGCAGCTGGGCCCACATGGCAGCAGTGGGAGCGGAAAGCTGCTCCGGCTTTGTAGAGCAGGAGAGGCAGGTATGATGCTGCTCTGCAGCCCTTAAACCCTAGACTAAAGCCTCACCTTAACAGGTATTTTTTTGCCTGCAGTCTATGGATGCCTGGCTCGCTGAGGCTCGGCTGAACACAGCCTTACAGGCAGATGAGAGCTGCCAGCCAGGAGAGGTGGGATGCTCTGTCAAGACATCAGCTGTTAGGGCTGGAGGCAAGCTCCTACTACAGCTTATAAAACGTACATTTTAAACAAACCTCCGCTCTCCTGTGAAGAAATTCATAGGTAAAGAATTGAGATGGCTTAGGTTACTTTCTTACCTGGTCCTTATTTTGTACTTTTTAATCTCAAGGAAGATTCGAGGATCCTTTCTGTAGTGTCCCCTAGGAAGTGTTGAGATCGCATTTTGAACCATCGCTTACTGAAGTTCTTCCCTCCAGGAATTAGTCTAACAAATCAGCTTTCTGAATATCCTCAGCCATTTGCTGCCTTACAGTGTAATTGTGCGTGACTGTTCCTCGTTAGACAGCAATATTTACCTCTAGGGAATGGGGCTTTTCAGCCTAGGATGAATTAAACTCAGACTTTGGCAAATGTCACTGCTTTTGCCAGGACTGAAATGAATAAGCTGGCTTTGAGCACGTGGAACTTTCAGCACCTGGATGTTGTGTCACTGGATATGCTGTATGCTAGCGGGGGAGGTAGTGAAGCTTTGACAAAGCTGCTGCAGTTAAATCCTGCTCCTTTCCCATGGAGCAGGAATACAGAACTTGAGCAATGCTGGAGTGTGTTTTATTGTGCACATTTGGTTTGCACTGGAGACCCATTGGCAGGGAAGCCTTATTCATACCAATGCTGTTCAGGCTGCCAAACATGTTAGCAGTTGTGTTTTAGGATATACACATCTGTGATTCTGACTTGGATCCAAACTATTAGCCTGTTTGTGCATGAATGCAAGAGAGAGATTCCAGCTTTAAGCCTGAAGGTCACGGTTCTCAGCTACATGCACCTCTACAGGGGAAGGATGGGAATTCCCCTTTGTTTATGGTTTTGAGAGAAGGGAGGAAACAAGTCCTGCTTTCCTCACTTTATCATGTATTATTTTATCATTTTATTTATCTTTTGTTGTTTTCGTACAGTTCTGCTCTAGACAGCGGATTCTTATGTCCAGGGTCCAAGCACAAGACGTTAATGAACCGCTTGGACTCCAGTAACCACCGATCTCTGTTTAAGCTGAATAATGCAGGCTGCAGCTGCCTGTACTCCTGTATCCGTGCAGAAGGGACAGGGATAGGATGGGGGTGCTGGGAGGGAAAGGAGGAATAGGTGAGTTCATAGAAGGTAACTGGCCTGCAATTATTTTTTTTATTGTTATTTTTTATTTTCTTTTACCAGTACTTCATTCTTTAGGGTTGCTGCCTTCCATCAGAACAGAAAGAAGTAAAAGCAGAAGGGCTCTGCGTGGGTCCTTTGCCCCTGCAGAATGAATGTTTCCTTTGGGCTTGGAGTGTAAGGAGATGTTAGAACATAGTTGGGGCTGCCTGGTGACTGCTTTTATGTTTTTTCCTGAAAGTCTGGATGTGCCTACGTGGATCGGTGAAGGGTCTGAGCTCCCATGCCTCAGCCTGGATGCTCCCTGCCCCTCTGGTACTTGGGCACTCCTCGGAATGCCTGGTGTTGGTGTCTGGCAAACAGAACCACCACCTTCGAATGCCATAACTCTTTCCAGAGATTACTGTAATTCTCATTGTCTACTGTTCACTTCTCACTTATCAATATTGAACAGTATATGGATTTTGCCTCGTGTATTGTAGGTTTCCAAACATAAAATAGAGCAGACAGATATTTTTGTTAGGATGTCAGGTGGTTCAACCTATCCTCCCCAGTGCTGGTACTGAGTTCAATGAGATGCGTTTAATCGGGTATGGTTATAAACTAAACTCATGTGAGGGGTTAGATCCTTTATTTAGAAGAA
This sequence comes from Anhinga rufa, assembly GCA_013400875.1. Taxonomy (NCBI): domain Eukaryota; kingdom Metazoa; phylum Chordata; class Aves; order Suliformes; family Anhingidae; genus Anhinga; species Anhinga rufa. The sequence goes on along the minus strand of VZTV01114450.1, from coordinate 42,110 downwards.
CAAAAAAAAAAAGCCACCAGAACCCCAAAAACCCCAAAACAAACAAAAAACCAACACAAAAAAGCAAACCAAATAAAAAAAATTCCAAACCAAACAACAAAATTGAAAAAGTACTGATGGTAACAGAGTTCTGTTGGTTCAGGATGGCCGAGTGAAGGGAGTCTGGTGGTTAGAACATGGCTGTTCTAAGAATTGAGCTGGTACTTCTAATGTCTTGGTCAAATTTCAGTGCATGGACAGGGTATGTTTGGCTTCTGAATGATGAAACACGAAGGGTGAGATTCATCTTGCTTACTTTAGATGTCTGCATTGTAGACAGCTGCACTGGAGTGAGTCTTCAGCTCCCTTTAGAACCAGTGGAGGGGAATAGGTGGATCTCGAGGATGATTCATCTCACCTAGACATCTACGTGAGGATGAGATGACATTCAGACTAAAAGTACCGGTTTCTCTTCACTAACTGTAAAGACAGCAGAGATGATGTGGGTGCTTGTTCCAAACATCTAAGATTTAGATGAATCCCACCTGACATGCTTTCTGTTCCTCCCTGAAGTTGATAGGATTTCAAAGCATTCGGTTTGATTCAAGGCGTGTTCAACATTCACAAAATCAAGCTTGAACTGCCAGTGTGAGATGTGAAAGCTGTTCCACATTTGTCCTAAACTTCTGTGGGTGGCGAATGCATTGCTTTTACTTGTCAGGTGGAAAATCATTACTGTTGGGTACTATGACAGTAAGAGAAAAATATGTGTATTCTTTTGATCTCTGCAAAAAAAAATGTAATGCGGAGATTTGGAACGAGCTACTGTCCAGCAACATCTGAGCATAGCTCAGTGTATCTGCTTAAAAACTGAATATATCCAGATATTCAGAATTTTCAAAGATCTTACTTTGTTAACCTCACTTTAATGCTTTTCCAGGGCAAGATAATTCACTCTCTTCCTCACGTTTCACATGCAAAACATCCAGTTTAAATACAAATTAGTCTGAAAACAATCCTCTTTTTACTTCAAACTTTTAAAGCTTGGATTTAGCTTTTAGGCTCATTAATATTCACAAACACTGCTTAGTTAAGCTTGCTTTAATTTCTGTGTGCTTTGTTAATAGGGATTATAGTGATGTTTGCATTTGCATGCGAGACTTTTACTATTGTGTAAATTTTGGTCATTATTATGGAAAAAAAGAAATGAAAAAATGTTTAAAAATTACCTTGGTCCCTTCAGTACTTCCTCCAACTCTTGTACTTCTTGATACCTTTGTGAGTGTTTCTTTCCATATGTATTATGTGGATTTTTCATCTCTCTTTGAAAGACTCTTTGAGAGTCTTGGAACCTCAGAGGAGAAGGCAGGCTTTTGGTCTCCAGGTATGCCTTTGGCACACAGCATCGACAAGGGAACACACCCCTTCAAATTTGGAAAGCAAAGGCAGCCTTGGAAGAGTCCCACAGTTGTATCAGTCTTTCACTCAACTGAGACAGCTGTAGGCATTAGTTACCGTCCCCCGTTGCCCTGGCCAAATGAGCTGGAAAGCACAGCAGCATTTTCCTAATGATGTTCTGCAGCCAAAGTCTGCTCACAGCAAAACACCTGTACTTGCAGTCAGTGGCTGGCTGGCTGCGGAGCGAGTGAAGTGTTTACAGAAGGATAATCCACAGCTTCTTTTTTCTGTTTAATTCTAAATGTGCTCAGTGTTCTTGAAAAATGGCAGATTAATAACTCTGGAAGCTACAGCCTGCTATGTGTCCTGAGAGAACGTCCAACTTGAACAGCTGCCAGGCTGGTCCTGCGTATAACTGAGGCTAAACCACAGATCGCCCTGCTGAAGGGGCCAGGGTGGCTGAGCTTTTCAGCCTCTGCGTATGGAGGCAGTAAGTGCCCAGTCAATGGGGTACTTGATTGCTAGAACCAAGACCGATGCCACAAGCTCATCTCAGATGAGCAACCATTGCTGCTGTTGAGTTGGGCTGGTCGGGATCACCTTCTGAAAAGTGAGATGATTTGATTTAATATCCATTTCTTTTTCATGAATCATAGCTTTAATGTAGAACCTTTGGGGGGATTTTTTTTTAAGTATATCTCAATATTTCCAAGATGGTCATGTATATGTCATTATAGTGCTCTTTTAATGCTTAGTTTTTAAGTCCATTTCAGTTGCCTAAGCCAAGTCTTCCCTTTTGCTAGGTGCCATTGGTACCTTTACTCTGGTGGGAAAGACAGCTCGAAATGGCAGTTGTTTCCAAGGCATGGGATGGCCGATAAAGTTTGCATCTAAGGCAGAATCTTGAAACTTCTTGTCCGCAGAGTATTTATTACACCTGCCCAGGCTGCTAGATGTGATAACCCCATGACCTGAGAAAAATTTCACTAGTTTTCCCTTGAAATTGTGTCTTTGAGAGTGTTGATCAGTGAGAGGAAAGTTGTCATACAGAGTGTATGGAGTAATGAACAGGTTTGATCTTAAAGGCATAAACTTGCTTTCCTGAATCTTAGGAGTTCTTTGTGTGCATTTTCTTCCATCATAGAATAGTGTGTAATTTTCTTCCCGCTGTCCTGGCAGCCTGACTTACAGAAGCACTGTAGCATGGCTGTTACGAGAACTTCCAGCCTGTATCTTGTAAAGAAGCAGTTTTTGGCAGCTTGTCCATAGGGACCTCTACCCCATTAATGGCATAGGCAACTTCTCCAGTCTTTGAAGGACCTCAGATCTGGGTGGATTTTTTGTTGTGTATTTGCTGGCAGGTATATCTTGGTATGCGAGTGACTAACATAGACACAGGCTGCTTCTGTCTTGAGCCACAGAGGAAAACCAGTGCACGTGTGGAAGCTGTGTCAGTGCACCACAGCAAACCTTGAGCTGAGCAAACACGCTCTGCCTCTCAGCTGGGCTTTTTAGCTTGGACTTGGTGCACTAGCTTTTGGCAAGCATGGAAGATGGGGAAAGAAAGAGAGAATAACTGGCCATGTCATATAGGCAACCCCCCCTTGCAGATGAAGAGTGAGCAGGATACAGATCTCTGCCCAGTGCCTTGGAAAATCAAATGAAACCGTCCTTCAGTGTGTGTAACTTAGGAAAACTCTGCAAAGGGAGCAGAGGTCTGCTGAGGCATACCAGGAGATAATCTTGCTTCAAATGTTAGTGGTGCTTGGATGAACCCTATAATTCAGAGTGAGTATTCCCTTTCTTCTCCTCCTTCTCTTCCTCCCTAAACCGCCCCCCAGCTCTCAAATCAGCACCCAAAGGAAATTTGTACATCTAGGGACTTCCTATGCAAAGAGAGAGCCTCCTTCTCCCTGACTGTTTTGAATGCATGCATATTGCACCTTCCTTTGGTGTCTTTGACAACATGTCCCCTGTAGTCTGTAATTTCATGCATCCCTGTAATTTATCACTTGTACAGTTTTGGCTTCTGTAGCGAGAGACGCAGCAGAATCTATAAAAAAGATAAAACATTGTGCTTGCATGGTAAGAAGTATTTATTTCATGTAATGTCTTTGAAAAACGGCTCTTGGGTGTTTTGGTTTTTTTGGGCATGTTAGAGGCGGAAAATTCAACGGAATCCTCTGGCAGACCACCTTTTGCATTTGGACTTGGCAGGAAATAATTAATTAATTTAGTACCTATTTCAGACCAACAGTCTGCCTAGTCCAGTTCTACTGGGAATGTCTGTTGTGGGGTGCATCACAGGAGCATGTAAGAAACACAGAAGGAAAACCAGGGTGTAACTCTTAAGGATGTTCTCTTTTTCGCTTCAGCTAGAAAGGTGCAGAGAGTTAATATGCCTTAGTATTTGTTTATTTATTGGAGTTCAATCTGGTGGATTTAGGGTTTTTCCATTACCCATGTTGTTATCTAATCCTTTGTTGAATCAGTAGGAGGATACAGTCTTTGTTTACTCCAATTTAATAAATCATGGGAAAGGGTGGGGAGCAGGGGGATAATAGTTTCTGTATCTTTTTGTATTAGGGAGTGCTTCATCCAAAGTGTCATTAAACTAATCTGTCCTGCTCAAAGAGGTGAGAACCTGAAGGTAGCCTTTGATTAAAACTCAGATAGATAGAAAGCAAATAATCCCTTTGTTTATTTAACACATGTACAAATTAAAACTTAGGTTGCATGACAGTTCCATACATCATTTTGGGCATCTTTCTGTATTCATGAAGGAGGTATGCATATGTTTTTCTTGCTCGTGCCTATTCAACTGCTTTATAAAGTCAAATTGTGAGGGATATTACTGTGGAGAGTCTTGTAAATTTGTGTAATATCTGTCCATGTAAGTGAAAATTGTAGGCTTGGGAAGTGTAGCTTGAAAGCAATATTATCAGTTGTTCTCTGTAAAATTTCTTCACAAGGATTCACTTTTCTACTTTTGTTCCATAAAATAATTGTCACTCTTTTTCACAGTGGTTGCTGCTGTACCCTGACCCCCAACACTGGTCACAGACGCATTGCATTAGGTCTCTGTAGAGCCCTGGTGAATGCACTTGTCCAGTTGTGTCACGTGGACTGGGTTTTGGGTTGGGATTTGTGTGTTAAAGAGAATAAACAGATACAAAACCTGGTTCTCTTCTTGTAGTTCAAACTGTCAGAACTTTTGGGAACAATATTGCACTAAAAATCAGTGTTGGCTTTGGCTTTAATGTTAGAGGTTCTGGTTTTCTGATGCTGGGGTTTTTGGGTTTTTTTGTTTAGTCGTCTTATTTGAATAGGCTCCAGCAGAGCAGCGTTCAGAGATCAGTGCTGTAAGAGGCGAAACACTTTATCCTGTCAAACACACACACATGCGTTGCTTGAGTCCTGCTAATTCAGGTTGGACTGCTTTAGATTATGTAAATGATTATAAATATAATTTAAAAGATTTGGAATTAAAATAGAGGATTTGCCATAGTTTAGAGAATCTGTCATTCCAAGATAAAGTAAAACTGCCCCAAAATGATGAAATTTCAAGGCTTAGTTTTAAAGTTTAGGAAAAAAAAGGTTGTTCAAACTGCAAAATCATAGAGCATCACCAACATGGAAGTAATGGAAAAGGCAGAATCATTAGATCTTCCACAATTTGCTTTGATGCAGCAAGCACTGCCTCGCTGAATCCCCCTGAGATGAAGGATGTTCTGAGAAAGGGCTGTTGAGGCTATAAAAAGGCCCTCTTCAGATGTGCTTCCTTCTCCCTCAATGTGCCTCTATAAAACCTGTTGATATATCTTACCTAAATAGAAATTAATCATTTAATAATTGACAGTAATTCTAACTGTCATTTATCTAGGACCAACTAGTCTTTACTGTGTATAGTTTCTGTTGTAGTATTTTGGGGTGAAAAACCCACATAAATAGCCCCAATATTAAGGGATTAATTGCCTGAAACTTCACTGCCACAGGTAATTTCTTTGTTTTGATTTAAGTGTGTAAGTTGTATGATAGCTTCCAGGTATTACTTGCATCCATAACATCTGAGCACGTGATTAACTTTGAGCCTGACGCTTAAGGTGTGTTTGTGCTTGTGTGAAGCTCAACATAGCATCAAGGTTTAAAAATTCCTGTGTATGTGACACATTAATTTATTGTTGTGAAAGAAAAGAAGAAATATAAGAAAACAAAAGTGACTAAAGATCTGATAAGAATCATGAAACATCCAGCTGCACAGACCTGGAAACTGTAAAGCTTAGCACTGGTAAAGATAAGATTATTGGCAGTGGTTAGTGGTTGGACTCAATGATCTTAGAGGTCTTTTTCAACTTAGGCAATTCTGTGATTGTTTCTGAAAGCATGCTGAAATTTTGCACTCTGCTTTTGAGACCATGATAAGTCCTTTCATACACTTCCTCATTTTAAGATATGAAAACTGCTAAGCAACAGAATATTTTAGATGTGTACTAGCAAGATTTTTCTGATTATGTAGGAAGGTAATTTCAAAAATCACTTTTTTTTTTTAAATAAACATCAGTAAAACATGCTTCCAAAGCAAAATCATAATATTTTTTCTACTTAAAAATAATAAAGTTCCCAAGTATTTGTTGAAATAAACCTGAAATAGTTCTCTTCAGCCAAATTTTTCATGCATGTTCTTTATATCTTCAAATTTATGGTATCCTGTGAAGTGATCAGTGTTGCCAGATGTGTTCTTGTGAACATACTGTACCTCTGCCTGTGAGCCGGCTTTCTCCAGGACGCTGGGAAAGGTGGCTGGGTTAGGACTACAAACCTTCAGGGCTGGGTGAAAGGTGGCTGTGTTAGAACTACAAACCTTCAAGGCTGGGCGGACTGGAAATGAGACTCTTGTCTGGATGGTGGTGAAATCAGGAGCTGCGAGATTGATGGGTCTCTCTTTTTCCTCACCTTTTAGTTGAGTAGATTTCGTACAGGTCAGAACATTTGAACCGGTGTACAGCAGACAGAACAGATTAACTAGTTTTTTGCTTTCATGCTCAAGCCATAGCAGTTGCTTTTATTTGAAACAAAGGAATAGTTCAAACTCAAGTTATGGCTTATCGTAGTATGATAAGAAAATGCTTGTTAAGAACAAAAGAATTCTATTATCTAAAATAAGACTATTTTAACATCCTATGGCTCCGTAGGTTTGAAACATCAAGTTATTGCCTTAAAGTCCTCTCTCACAAAATCCATAAGCTCTCTAAAAAGGGTTCTTGTGTCAGTTCTTCTCTCAAAAGTGGATGCTCTCTTTTGGTCCACTGAAGCATGTCACCATACTAAGGAAAAACCTTGTACAGTATATTATGGAATATGCTATGTCAAACCTCTAGGACCTAACCTTTCTGCTGAGTATCAGTCTAGCCTTTTAAATTTATGCTGTCAGATTTGTACTTTTAGGGATTTTGGGGGGGATGGTGGGGATATTTTCAGCTTTAAGTCATTTGCATGTTTCCCATCCCCACTCCATCTTTTGTCATGCATACACATATTCTTTGCCCTGGTAAGAATTCAGCTCTAGAGCTCATGTGTGGATCTACCCTGAAAATACAAGATCACAGTAGATTTGGGCATCTTTGATAAGAATGTGAAAGAGTTTCATAGCATCATATTTTTTTATGTCTGTATCTCTTAAATTACTGTAGTGTTGTTTTTTTTTTTTTATTTATTCTGTATTAACCGTTCCAGTCCCCACCCTTCCAAAAGTACACCTAAACTGCATCTAGATCATAGATCAGCCCTGGAGGGAACCTCACTGTAACACACCTCATTTTTCTTGGAAACTTTGACCATGCTCCAGAGGTACAGCATCCTCTTTGTCAGACCTTGCCATTCTTTCAAGGCTATCTCTTCCCACCCTTGCAGTTCTGTTGCTGCTACTCCAATGGTACAAAGGAAGTAGCAGGAGCAACAGCGTAATAGAATCAATGGGGTTTTGTTTAGTTTTCCTCTAGAAAAACCCCAGCATGCTAGCATGGAAACATAATTAGCATACATTTTGTCTAGATTATTCCCAACAATGGTAGTATTTATTCTCAATAATGAGGTTATGTTTTCAGCAGCAACCTCACTAGAATCTTTTAAGCCTGCTTGTTACATCTTTGGGGTTTCACTTTTAGCTGTTTCTTTAAATCAAAGGTTTTGTTGGTTTGTTTGGTTTTTTTTTCTCCCATCCCCCATATAGTCACCTGCTGAAGAATTACCAGTCTGTCTCTTGCTCCTTTCCTTTCCTCTACTGTTTGCCTATTAATTCTCACTGAGCTTCTGCCTTGAATTTTAAAGCTCTTCATCTAACCAATAGAATTCAGTAAATATCTTATTGTATGAGTTTTCCTAAACTTAGAGTGGCTGCCTTCATTTTTATTAAAACGTTCTTTCCCAGGCTCTTTGGATTCTCTATTATTTTCAGTAAGACAGCAAATTACTTACTTTTTGCCAATCTGCTATTTGTAAACCAGGGGAGTTTATAATGATTAAGAGTAGAATCACCCAAGGACTTCTCAGTCTCCGGAGCTCCCCCCGTCCAGCCCCTGCGTGAGCAGCACCCCCAGAGCAGGGGCACAGGACCGCGTCCAGGCAGGGTGGGAATGGCTCCAGGGAAGGAGACTCCACAGCCTCTCTGGGCAGCCTGGGCCGCTGCTCTGGCACCTGCACAGCAAAGGGGTTTTGCCTCAGATTTCAGTGGAACTTCCCGTGTTCCAGCTTGTGCCCTGTGCCCCTTGTCCTGTCGTCGGGCACCGCTGAGAAGAGCCCAGTCCCATCCTCCTGACACCCGCCCTTCAGACACTGATAAGCCCTGAGGAGATCCCCCTCAGCCTTCTCTTCTCCAGGCTGAACAAGCCCAGGTCTCTCAGCCTTTCCTCCCCAGGGAGATGCTCCAGCCCCTGAGCATCCTTGTGGCTCTGCGCTGGCCTTGCTCCAGCAGCTCCCTGTCCTTCTGGCACTGGGGGCCCAGCACTGGACACAGCACCCCAGCTGCGGCCTCCCCAGGGCAGAGCAGAGGGGCAGGATGGCCTCCCTCGCCCCGCTGCCCACACTCCTGTCCATGCAGCCCAGGACACCGCTGCCCTTCTTGGCCCCGAGGGCCCAGCGCTGGCTCAGGGGCACTGGCTGCCCACCAGCACTGCCAGGGCCTTCTCAGCAGAGCCGCTTCCCAGCAGGGCAGCCCCAGCCTGTGCTGGTGCCGGGGGCTGTTCCTCCCCAGGGGCAGCACCTTGCCCTTGCTCCTGGTGAATCCCATGAGGTCTTTTCCTGAAGTGATCCAATAGTATTTAACATCTGTGGACCACTTGAGTTGCCAAGATTTTACAAGCCTGCAGTGAGAGAGTTTGCATTATAAAGAACACCCCACTTCTGTACTGTTTCCATACACGTAATTTTAATGACTTTTTAGAAACCAGCTAACATCTTGGTATCCAGGCAGGTATGCAGTAGATTTATTGTGCTTCAGAGTATTAGTGTAAATGTGTGTGTGCTGTGTTCCTCATCTTCAGCCCTGTATCTAATCATTCTCTGCACTGTCCTAGAAAAAAGCATCTTGGACAGAAATAGGAACTAGATTTGGGCAAATGTTGCAAGTGTTTGTCTCCTAGAAAAGTAAAAATGAAAACCTGCAGCGTGCACTGCTTTGTGCTTGAACTCAAGGCTGGTTTAAAAAAAAAATAAAGAACAAAGCCAACCAAACAAACTAAAACACTATCTGTTGTTACTCTGGAAAAAAAAAATAATTGCTTCAAGTATGTTTGTACTGCTTTATATTGTTTTTCATAAACGAGAGTTTTGGTGGTACTCGAAGACCGAGCTTATTTACTGTTTGGAGGCAGCAGAGGGCTCGTGCCTGAGGGTTACATGTTGTCTCCTCCTGGGTTTGAGGGATGCCCCAAAGAGCCTCTGAGGCAGGGATGGAGTGGTGCAGCAAGGCTTCTAGACAAGGGTGGCCGAGGAGCTTTTGAGATATGTGAACAGGGTCTGAACTCGTCAGGAGGGAAAAACTGAGCCCCAGAGGTCTGTCAGTTGTGTGACTGCTTGGAAAAACCAGGGGGGAGAGCAGAAGGGTACGAGGGGGGTGAGCTGCGTACCTGTGCCCGGTGCAAAGCCAAATGGAGCTGCTTGTCTGCAGGATGTGTTAACCGTTGCGGTGCTCAGTTCTACTTCTGCAAAGTGGTAGATATCAGGGGGGTTCTTTGGATGACAGCACAGACTGCTTCAGAATACCCTAAAAGCGAAGGAAGGACAATATTGCTCGCTCTGCAGGCTGCTTAGGGTGAGCACTGTGCTCTCTCTTTGCCCGTTAAGACTGTCTTGAGGCACTAGAGGTGGTGTTGCAGTCTGTTATAACAAGTGTAGAAATAAACTGGGAAATGGAAGTAAGAGAAGGGTCCCGGTCCCAGAATTGTGTTACTTGAGGAATACAGTATCTTTGCTACTCTTATGGTTTCTACTTTCAAGTTAATTTTTCCTTAAGCTAACCTCTACACACTTAACTTCTCTAGAGCTTTTGGATCAGTGGCACGGGAATGCCGAGTATTTGTACTGAGATACTGGCATGTGCTGAGTTGTTGAGTCATTCTCGTCCCGACTGGGTGTCTAAGCTACAATCCAGCACTCATCGTCTCTTGTCTTCTCCAGGCTTACTGGGAGAAGAACAAATGACCTGGTGGCAGGTAGGAGCCTGGGTGTTGGGTATCTGGATTCAGTCCTTTGATGGCCTCCAGAGGTTTTGTGCAAATCTGATAAACATTTCAAAGGTGTTAAGGACACAGGAGGTATGTAGGAACTTAATGCCAGTTTTAGAAAGGTGTTAAGTGATTAGATCCTACTGGTTTTCAGTAGGAGTTATATGCCTGGCTGCTGCTTTAAACCTTGCTAATTACTATCTTATAGCTTTAGGTACATTACTACATCTAAAAGCGTGTCCCGTGGTCTTTATATGACAGTTTCTCACTCGTACAGTAGGGATAATGTTTCTTCATTTCACAATAATGAAAAGTGTGAGCATATGAAAAATTGTTAGGTTCTGGAATTTTGTGGAATCGTGGACTACAGACTTAAACCTTAAAATGAAGAACATTTGATCATAAGCAGTTCACCGCTCATAACTTGAGTTGCTTGGTTTTCTCAGCAACACCTGAAAGATTTTGTCTTTCATTTGAAAGCCGAGTTTTGTGTGAAAAAAACCAAATTTTTGTCTTCACCTTGCCTCTGGAGCAATGCCCTGTGAGTATGAAACACTAGGGCAGAGGACATTTCAGAGAACTACGATTGACCCAGAGGATATTGAGAGGGCAGGGGATGCTTGAATTAATTTTATCTTGTTACGGGATACTTAACAGACTGTGTTCTGCATCACAGCAATCTCACTGTGCTTCCAGTGGCTCTGGAAGGGATGGGATTAGAGGAATAATGATTAAGATTATCCTTTCCTTTTAATGCTTGTGTTACGTCTATATTGGAATAGTCACTGTGATTATCCGTATACCCTGAGATTGATTTCTTGTTGTCCTCCTGAGATGATGGAGTAGGAGAGTGTGGCTTTTATGCAAACATATTGCAAGGGTTGGACAAACTCAGTATTGGTTACGAGCTGAGAGGATCCTTCTTTAGGCACTGGTGTGAGATGCAATCTCCTTGTATTTTGGCTTTACATGAAAGATCTGCCTCTGGCCTTCAAATGAAATATTTTGGTTTATTCCTGCTCTTGATCTGCTATAGTGTTTCCTGAAGCGGAATTATTTTTTTTTCAGGTTTGGAAGCGCTGTTTTGTTGGATACCAGTCCATAATGCGTTTAACTTCAAATTATGTTATATTAAAGTTCAGTGAAGCTGAATCTCTGTTTTTACTTCTCTGCCAGTCAAATCAATATCCTTCATCTATTTGCCAATGGGAGACAGAAGAAAATAATGGTTTGTGTAGGTGGCAGTGACTTGATTGGCAGACATGATAGGAACAAACAGGAGGAGATAAGTTGTTTTCTTTTTTTTCACATTTCTTTGTTTTTGAAGTTCCAGGTTTTCCAGTAGGGTCTTAAGCAGTTCTCAAAATGACACAGTTTTATCTTCTGAGGAACACATGCCCTGTCAATGTGTAATTTGCTGTCAGCTACAACAGGAGGCTCTTCCCCAGTGAAATCATTTAGGACGAGTTGCTACTGCAGGTGTCTGTCTTCCTCATATTATCCCAGTCAGACACAGTTGATTTCTCTGATTACACCTGGATACACACTAAAAAGATAAGTCTGCTTGGAAAGGAAAGCATGGTTATGACCAACTACTTAAATCTATTCCTGCTTATAAGAAATGCTAAGAAAGCCCCTTCAATTCTTAAAATGATAGAGTTGTAGAATTTTATTATTGCTTTTTTTGAGGCAATTAAAGCTGAAATACAGCTTTGATAGGCTGTGGAACACAGGAGAGAAACTAGGATAAGAGCGTAACGTAAGAGGTGACTACAGCCATCGCACCCAGTGGAAATACTAGCGGAGGTTAACATTTTCAAAAATATGCTCCACAGTGCCCTAATTCTGCTTCCGTCGAGGTCAGTGGTGAAAGTCTCCCTGGCATCATTTAGAGCAAATGTAAGCTAATGAAGAACACTCTGACAACACCACGCTGTAAAGGTTGGCCACTGTAAAACTGCAGGCTGCTTTTTAAACCTGCCATGTCTAAAGAGCTTGCGCTAAACCAGCTCTGCAGTGGCTTGATCTTTAAACTTCTTTTTAACGTTTCAGTTTCTAATTGCGACTGTAAACTGGCCAGCAGGATGTAGGCTTGTTTTGCTTTTGTACCTGGTTATTTGCCCAGGTAAGATTCTCAGTCGATGATAAATCCAGTTAAAGGTTAATGCAAGATATATATCCTTACAGTTTTTCACTACCAAGACTGCAATGTAGACAGAAGTGCTTATTTAAGCAGGTTTACAGATTAATATGGATATGGGTTCTTGGTTTTCTATATGTTCTATCAGTGAGTGAATCGTGTGGGTGGTTTTCATTAGATTTGGTTGTTACTTTTGATTTGTCTACAGGTATTTGAATTGAAATTAAAATAATGGGAAAAAATGATACTTCAAGGTAATTAGATACATAAACCAATCTTAAATATACTGCCTACAAAAGAATAAAATAAGCTTATAAAAATGTTTTACATTTAAATTTTATTTCTTAAAGTAACTGATTAATATAAATTTGAATTAAAAGAGTATTTAATATAAGCCATGCAGAAACCTTCAGTTACTTGCCTTGAGTGTGACTTAGAAGAAATGAGGAGGCTGCTCACTCTGGTTTTGCAGTGTGAGTAGGGGGAAGGTCACAGCATGCAGAAGTGAATGAGCAGGGGACTGAGGGGCTGGTGACAGTCCTGCCCAAACGGGTGCGAATCATGACTCTGAATTGAGGAGCTTTATCATGCTCTGAGGTCAAGGGCTATTTTCCTTTTAAATTCTTTCTCAGTTAGTAAGCTTTTTCCTAGCAAACTGTAATACCTTCCTAGTCGTCTTTAAAATGTTCTTTCGGATGAATCCACACTCCAAATTTTTACTTAATTCCCACATTTTTCACTTCTGCTGGCCTCCTGGTCACCGCAAATCCTCTTTATCCTAGTGAATTGTGAATACGGAAAACTTATTTTAAATAATGCTCTGTATGAGCACAAGATAATTATGTTTATCTATTTCACGCAAACCCAGCTTTCACACCACATTAAGTCTGAGAAGTCAAGCATTTAGAAAAAGCATTATTAGAGCTGAACAGCAAATCTGTGCACTTCTCTTGCCACTTCAGAAGTCTGCTTCTGCCAGCAATCCCTTTACCTTGGTTCTTCCCGTGATTTTGGTCAGCTTGACTCAAAAAGCTGTCCTTGAGGACGGTATTTCTTCTATGGGAAGTCTTGTTTCTTCCACTTGTCCCTTTTCCAGTGCTGCAGAGTAACTTTTGTGGTGGAGACAGCAGTGATGGCTGTAGCTGGTTCCCAGCAGGCAGGTGGAAACCGACTGATGGAGGGAGGAGAGCTGATGGGCGCAGCTCAGGGAGCCTGCACCTCTGAAGCTTCTTGTACGGCTGGGATAAAAACTGGTACCTCTCTTTGCGAGCAGGAGCAAAGTTGGTGTCTTTTACTTCAGTGTCCAGGAAGGTTGAAAAGTGACTCTTCACATGAGTTGTGGGATTCACCTGTTGGAGCTTTTTACGAGCTGAGGAGTGGGGTTTGCTAGCACTTTACTTTCCAAATAGGTATTTCTGTGTGACTTAGTTGATGTTACAGTTTTTCTTTATTCCGGATAAGTGTAGTGCTTCAGCAGACTTTCAGATACAACACGTCATCTATTGGTGCGCTCAGCTTCTGATCAGGAACAAAATTTATGTGTTTTTTTTTTTTTTTTAAACACAAAGACTGAAGATTGTAGCTGCCATCTCATAAATTTTAAGCAAGGCTGCTGAAGTGGATTATTTTATACTTTGTGAAACTACATCGAATGCAAGCACTTAACAAGATTGGACTCCGTAGACACATTTGACAGCAGCTTTATAAAGCTGCTGTGCGTACACTGAAGAAGAAATAATATGTAAAGGCCAGACATGTTTTTCAGACGGATGCACCACTATTGATAAACCACTATCGATTCACAAACATGGGTACCCTCGAGTTTTGAGATGAGCATCTGGCACAGGTGTAGCTGTGCCTGACAAAGAGCAGAGGAGTTTTGCCCTTTCATTGACAAATATGTAGTTAACAACCCAGACTCACTTCTGTTCCAGAAATCAATCCTAAGGCTTTTATGCAGCCCTTTGGTAACTTCCTACTCCTTAATAAACGAGACAGCTGTCCTCTACGCCAGGATTATAAGTCTGGATGAGCATCCCTCTGTGACAGTGGCTGTCTTCCCCCCTGCTCCTTGTTACGGTAACTCATAGAAATAAATTTTGCTGCGTGCAAGACAAACATGCAGTGAAGAGAAGATCCGTGCCCCACAGCGTTCACAGCATAAACATAGGTGAGAGAGCATGTGGATGTATGCGATACGCAGAAGGATATCATGAACTGGTGCTGCTTTCGTGTTATCTTGGAGGGAGGAGTATGAGGGCGGAGGCACTGGGTTGCCAGCAGCAGGGTAAAGTTTCTCCTGTCATCAAGCAAATGCTGCTCTGTGATGAAATGCCTTCAGCAAATGACGCTATGGGATGCTGTGCAAGAATTCTCTACTGTCGTGGTTTAGCCCCAGTCAACAACTAAGCCCCACGCAGCCACTCGCTCACTCCCCCCTGGTGGGACGGGGGAGAGAATCGGGAGAGTAAAAGTGAGGAAACTCATGGGTTGAGATAAAGACAGTTTAATAGGGAAAGAAAGAGCCGCGCACGCAAGCAAAGCAAACCAAGGCATTCATTCCCTGCTCCCCACGGGCAGGCGGGTGCTCAGCCATCTCCAGGACAGCAGGGCTCTGTCACACGTAATGGTTCCTTGGGAAGACGAACGCCATCACTCCCAATGTCCCCCCCTTTCTTCTTCTTCCCCCCAGCTCTATACACCGAGCATGACACCATATGGTATGGGACATCCCTGGGGTCAGTTGGGGTCACTGTCCCGGCCGTGTCCCCTCCCAGCTTCCCGTGCCCCCGGCACAGCACGGGGAGCTGAAACAGCCCTTGGCTGGTGTAAGCGCTGCTGAGCAAGAACTAAAACATCTCCGCATTATCACCACTCCTTCAGCCCAGATCCAAAACATAGCCACATACTAGCTGCTGCGAAGAAAATTAACACTATCCCAGCAAAGGGTACAAAGGGTAACTTTACTATGGACTGGGCAAAATCCAATGCCTTCTAGAAATTTTGTCCTGTTATATAAAGATGTCCTTTTAACTGCCAATACTTCCTACTGTCAATTTTAAGGTTACAATGGAAACTCCAGGGCTGCTTGTCCTGATTGAAAATGTCACTGCTTGCTGTATAGGATATATTTTCACTTGTTGGAACAAACCTGTACAGTGTTATACAGCTTCCTGTACAGTAAAACTTCAAACTTCTGCTGGCAGAAGGACAGAAAACCGATTCAAAGGGAATTCTCGTACTTCTCTTGACAAAAGATGCCCTCACTGGGGAGGACAGTCTGTTTGTAACTGTGCAGCATTTATATTCTCTGCCTTGCTGCTGCTCTGCGACCGAAATGTTAGCTCACTGGCTGACTTTTTCTTCGACTCATTGTAAAAATAGTTATTTTTTTGTCAGCTGCATTTAATGTATCAGTCAAAGATGACTCAAGCAGCTTGGGCAGAATTGTCTCATTTATGAGCTGTCCTGGTCAGATACCTTCTTTAACCAATTTATTATGAAGTTTGAGGCATCAAGTGTAATAGTATATTTGCATACCTAGAAAAGAATGAGTAAGATGACAGCCAATTAATTTTGTTTGGTTTTCTCAATCTTTTCCTTTTTTTTTTTCCTGGTGTGTGCTCTGTTTCCCACTAATGTTTTTTAGATATGGTTCCGTTGGCCAGTATATGAAACCAATTTTAAATTCAGTCACCGTGAAAGAGTTGAAACCCTTGTTTGTCAGCTCAAGTGCTCTAGTTAGTAGCTGGGAGAAGAGAGAGATTGACATTTGTGAGTAGCTGCAAGAAAATGCAGTGCTGAGCAGTTCTGCATTAGAGGGCTGCTGTCTGGCCAGTCCATGCACGCAGAGCTGCAGACTGACCCCGTGTGCTGTCACCGCTGCAGGGAACAGGGCAGGAGCGGGAGCTGTGGAGAGGACGATGGGGAGGGAAACAGAGCCAGCGAGAACCAGGTTTCATTACAGCCTCGTTTGGCGCTGCCTTTGCACACCTTTCTCTCCCTAAGTAGTAAAACCTCAAGGTTTCCAACACTACAAAACCAGCTGTGACAAAAGTATATCACGAACCAGACAGAACTGCTCATGAAACAACCAGGCAAACTTTAAAACCAGTGCTATGAAGGAGTGCCAGCTGCTGCTGCGAGCCCGAGAGCTGTAACGCTGCAGAGCTGCGCTCACCTGAGTTTGTCCAGATCACATCAGCTGAGGCTGGAGCTCTGCGCTCTGCCCTTTGCTCTGCAGGAGAGAGGGGCTCAAGGCAGCATTAGCTTTGTGGCTGTTGGGACTATAGGCACTAGGGAGGCAGAGGGGATATCCAGCTGGTGTCTTGTTGCAGCAGAAAAAAACCTTCTGATTATTATGGGCATAGGAGGATCAGTGCTGGCAACGTGCACTGGAGCCAAATCCTGTTCTGAAATGTGTTAGTACAGATGTAGAGTCACTGCTTAAAAAAATAAATAAATGAAGACATCTGGATTTGTGCTGCTGTAAGCAGAATGTCCTCTGGGTATAGTTTCTATGCACTGAACAGGTAGAGGCTCAAACATTTTAAATATTGAAATGTTATTATTTTCTCAAGGCGCTCATTTAGCAAAAACTAACAAGGAAAATATGGAAGGTAACTATTGCCTTTTCATGTGCCTCCAAGGGAGAGAATCCATGCTCATGCAAGGAGAGCACTCAGCAGCTCACCTGGAGTCTTAGGAGCTCGCTAATTAGCATGGTCCTTCCCAAGGACTGTATCACACAGCTGTGGGAAAAGACTCCTCCAGACCGGCAGCATTTTTGCAGTGCATACTCTTTGAGTCCAGGGTCCAGAGACTGAGCTGTTGGCATTACTGTAACCTGAAACTTTGCCTCACATTTTGGTTTTATCTGCACTTAGTTCTCCTCACATATATTGCTTCATCAACAAATAAGTAGAGCAGTTTACATAAGTATTCTTTGTTCATCTGCTGTGATTCATAATCTAAATTGTGTATTAAAAATAATGGTAAATGTTGACACAGCATCTCCCTTTTTTATTTCCCTGACTTTTCCCAGCAACCTCAGAATCAAATAGTTGTTTTTTCAACTGCTGTTGTGTTAGACTTGATCTGAAGACTATTCCATATGGTGTATCTCTCTGTTCTGCCAAGTCAATATTTTCTGTCTGATATTCTGTACACACCTCACATTCTTTATTTATTACACCTCATTGTGCCCCACCTCCTGGGACAGGGCAAATATTCGCCTCCCTGGGGTTGCAGTGAGACTCTACTAATACTAAGAGGCACCACCTAAGTGATTTCTCCTTGTGCATAATTAAGGTGGATATTTGTGTGTGGGTTTTTTTAAAGCAGCTTAATTAGCCGCATCATCCCGCACCACGGAAGTCTTCCTCTGTTTAGTTGCATGGCTCATTCCTTCGCAGTTGTAGAGGTGTCTTATTTGTCAGTGCACTCTTTCTGGGTCTGCTCAGTGATACACGTTTCTTTGTTGTGTCTGAGTATTTTAGAAGTATGGCAGCTCTAGTTATAGCACTTTGTCTCAGTTTTTGAGAGGATATGTTTTGTGCGGCATTCCCAGGGTGGTATATTCCTGTCCTGAAGATGCTGTAAGGATCAGCCCATTCTAAGTCTTGTTTTATTTACTGGAAACAGAAAAAAGCAGGGAAACAATGGAGAGATGGGTGGATAATGAAACTGTGATAATGGAATTCATCTTCCCTGTGTCCTTGCTTTGTAGTCTCACCTCTGCTTCCCAACATACAATAGTAAAAAGGAAATTATATACTTGATTTATTTAAAATTTTAATGCCATCGAAATCATAGTTCTAAGATTAGAGGACACTGTCATTTTAAGTGGCTCATTTTCAGGATGCTGAGAATAAACTTTCATCTGTGAAGGTGATTTAGATGGCATTAACAGTGGTTGGATCAGGCACATCTTGTATTATGTGACCTAACTCATTATTATCTCGGAAATCAGTCACAATAGACCATTGCATTTCTTACGTGTCTTGGGCATGTGATAGATTTTACCGCTACTTTCCAAAATCCAGGTATCCTCCCGGGGGTGTGCTGTATGTTTGCCTTGATAGCCAACTCTGCTTCTTCCTTTTTATTAAGGAAGTCAGAGCTAGTCTTTGGCTTTCTCTACCTTTCTTCCATTATTTTCTGGATATCTGTATCTAAGAAATGAAGGGGCAATATAATATGAAGTGATTGACTTGTCATTTCTGTCTTGATTTGTCATCTGCAACAAAGGGCCCATCACGCTGGGAAACGCAGGAGCTCCGTATTCTGAGAAAAACAAACGACACTGCATCTTGCAGCCTCTCCGTGATGCTGAGCTGTCTGGTGGCTTTAAACTGAAGTTCATACATCCAATTACAAGAAAACCGCTGTCAATATTGTGAAGGATGTGGAAGACTGGTTTAAAGATAATGATGTGATTTTAGTTTTCTACAACTATTATGTAAATAATATAAATTCATAGGGTGTGTTTTGTTCCAGTAAATGCAGCGGCTTTTCTGCCTCTCTGAAAATTTGAAGCATTACAGCTGTGTGAACCAACTTAATGTGATACTATGTCTAGGAGTACAGTAAACCTTCTTCAGCAGCTGCCGGACTATATTTAGATGAAGAGTTACTGTCTTCAGCCACTTTATATGGTGGTTCTTTATTTGCCTTTTTTGACCCTTTGCCCAACAAAAGCACTAAAAGACTTTTTTTCAGTTTATTTTGCCTAAAGCAGAAAAATCTACTAAATGACTCTGGAAATAGAAGCTTGAATAATAACGTAAGCATTTGGAAGCGCTTTGATTAACATATCAGCCTTTTGCAATTTGGGATAAAACAGAAATAACAATTCTAGGCCTTCTGTAATAGGAGTTTTAATTATTCCTGTGTCTTTGGGGCAATACTGAATTGGAGATTTTCTTGCTGGGTCATATCCACGGGAGCGGAAGGATGGTTTTGAGTCAATACCTCCCCCCCTTCAGTATTGCTCTTACAAATTCATCTGATCATTCTTTTAAATGGACTGACCTAGAGTGAGGCATTTGCTTTCTAATTCTGAATATCCTACAGAAGTGACATTGTCACATTAAATTGTAAATAACTCTCTTTTTGAATATTGGGATTCCAATGACAGAACAGGGGAGGAAAAAGTTAATTTACAAACTGTGCGACAGAGTTTGGAACAAGATTCAAAGTTAAAGATGCGGTATTTGATAATTACGAATAAATATTGTGTGGCACCTTCTTGCGAAAGTAGATTTGTAGCTGAATAGGCATGCATGTTGGGCAGCAAGTTGCGCGAGTCCCTGATTTCAGTGCACAGAAAAGACTGTTAAAGGTGAAAATGAACTCATGGCTATTCTTTAAAGCTTGGTATCTAACATGGACTAAAAAGGAATGATTAATGTCTATGCAGAATGGGAGGACTGTTCTTTATTTTTTCTTTTTAAAACAGAATTTGTATTATCCTTTTTGAAAAGCTCAGTATAATTTGCACAGGTCAAGATTAAAATTCCAGCTGCAGAAAGACAAGACGTTCCATGTGCTGTGTGCAGGCTCTAGGGCTCTTCCTCCTGTGCTGGCTGGAGGCACTGGCCGCCGAGAGTGGAAAAGGCTGCAGTCACTAGGTGAATGCTTTCATCTTATTTGATGTGTGGGGCATCAGCTAAGATAGGAGGAGTTTTGTCACATGAATGAAGTTGTCACCTTATATTTTGTATGTAGCGTGTGAAGTCCAGAACTTGGACGGTGGATTTTCTTGTATTTCTGAGCCTGTGGTGTTATGTCTGTTGATAAGTTTAGTTTGATTAAGTTTGTTTGCTTTGTTGTTTCATTTCAAACAATTTGGGTTACAGGCCTGAACTTTTGGCAGCATCCTACAGCACAGCTGCTCAGAGTGGATCCATGTAATCAAAGCTATATAGGATTTCCCGTGTCTGCTGACATGAGCTGGGGTCAGGCAACTAGCTTAGAAAGGGCAAGTGATTTTTCACTAAGCATTCTGTTGATTTTCTGGAGACTGTTAGCACTTAAAAAAAATCTAAAGGACATCTTAAGTGGCAGACAGGGCACCTGTGACAAAATAGCACTGTTCATGAGCGGATCAAGAGGAGAAAAGCAAAGTGTGTTCGTGTGGCATTGAATCAGCGCGGAGAGAAAAGAACTGCAGGGGAGTTCTGCCATGCCTTTGTGTTACGGGGATAAAAGTCTGACAAAGGAAAGGTGGATGTGGAGAAACATTAATGAATAAAATGTCACCTATGAAAGTCATCATTGTCTTCCTTCTCTCTATATCAAAGAACACACAGGAGTGTTGGATGGATAGCGACACTCTTGTTAAGTGGAGTTGGGAATGGAGGGTTTGTCCTGGCCTTTCAGTTATGCACAAGAGACAAAAAAGTTGTATTGTTACCAGTAACGAGAGAAGAGCTTCTGGGTCGCCCCCCCGCCCCTTATTCTTTCTCCAGTGAGACGGCACACATCTGCAATTCAGAGGTCAATTCTCTTGCCTTTTGACCTACAATTCTCTCTTTCTTGCCTGGGCCTGTTCTTGCTATCCTTTTATTACAAATCACTTGAATTAGACATTCTGTGAGTTTAAAACTCAGAAGACACTATGTATTTATTTGAGATATCCATCCTATTTATAGTTACTATTGCTCTTATTGTTTTTCCCTTGCTTGATTCCTGGGCATAAGCTGCAGATATAAACTCCAGCAACAGACGTTCTCCATTGTGAGCCAGTGTGGGGGTCGTTCTTGCTCGACTCTTCAGTGCTGAGTTTTAATTAACTTGAGCAATGGGGCTTCTAAACTTTTACTTTAATGGTCTCACATTAAAATATGCATTGTTCGCCACCTTTATTCTCTGGCTCTTTCCTCATACTTATATACGAGCAAAACACTGTCCTGCTCATAACGTGCTCCAAGGAGAAGATGAAAAAATGAAGCTCAGGTGACAGGTGCTAATCACAACATTTAATGCTCTACTGGAAACACAACACTGATGAGGGCTGCATAAGAACCCACAACTGCTGATTCCCCTCTTTGCATATGGGGATAAATATGCATGCAAGGTAATTAATGCCAGTGGAGTGGCTCTAGGTTTCACCAAGGGCAAGTCCTGCCTGACCAACCTAGTGGCCTTCTATGATGGAGTGACTGCATCAGTGGACAGGGAAGAGCTACGGATGTCATCTATCTGGATTTCTGTAAGGCCTTTGACACGGTCCCCCACAGCATCCTTCTCTCTAAACTGGAGAGATATGGATTTGATGGGTGGACTGTTTGGTGGATAAGGAACTGGCTGGATGGTCACAGCCAGAGGGTAGTGGTCAATGGCTCGATGTCCAGATGGAGACCGGTGACAAGTGGTGTCCCTCAGGGGTCCGTACTGGGACCGGTACTGCTTAATACCTTCATCAACGACAGTGGGATCGAGTGCCCCCTCAGCAAGTCTGCAGATGACACCAAGCTGAGTGGTGCGGTTGACACACCTGAGGGATGGGATGTCATCCAGCGAGACCTGGACAGGCTGGAGAGGTGGGCCTGTGAGAGCCTCATGAGGTTCAACAAGGCCAAGNCCCCAGCACAGACAGGACATGGACCTGCTGGAGCGGGGCCAGAGGAGGCCACGGAGGTGATCAGGGGCTGGAGCCCCTCTGCTGTGGAGACAGGCTGAGAGAGCTGGGGGTGTTCAGCCTGGGGAAGAGAAGGCTGCGGGGAGACCTTATTGCGGCCTTCCAGTGCTTAAAGGGGGGCTGTAGGAAGGATGGGGACGATCTCTTTAGCAAGGGCTGTTGTGACAGGACGAGGGGTGACGGTTTTAAACTAAAGGAGGGTAGGTTTAGACTGGATATAAGGAAAACATTTTTCACAGCAAGGGCGGTGAGACCCTGGCCCAGGTTGCCCAGAGAGGTGGTCGATGCCCCATCCCTGGAGACATCCCAGGTCAGGTTGGACGGGGCTCTGAGCAACCTGCTCTAGTTGGGGATGTCCCTGCTCACTGCAGGGGGTTGGACTGGATGGCCTCTAAAGGTCCCTGCCAACCCAAACCATCCTACGATTCTGTGTTACTGAGTAAAATAACATGCCCTTGATCATATTTGAAGTCTGGCAAACGGAAAACTTTTCTTCTCACTGATTGCAGTTGCAACATTTAAAGTAAAATCATAAGACTTTATTACCCCTGCTGATCTTGCTGCCCCATCCTTTCAGGTTTCTAGGGACCTGAAGTGGCCCCTTTCATCTCCTAATTGAGGTAAAGGGGGATTCTTTTTCTGCTGAATTCTGCTTTTGCTTGCTAAAAAGCTTTTCCTGCAGGCACAAGTCTGTGCAAAACTGCATTAACACCAAGTGGCTGGGTTTTTCTCCCCCTTCACTTGGGAGAAATCACAGAAAAAAGGGCATTAGCTACTTCTGTAAAACTCTGGAAGTAGACGATAACTTTTCAATTTTCATCTGAGCATAATATCCATGTATGAATTTCAGAAAATTTGGTATTTCTTCTCTGTATTACAGAGCATGTAATACAGGAGAAAATATTTGGAAGAGACTGAGTTAAACCAATCTTTTAAATTTTAGTGGTGTGCACCACTGAGTCTACTCCAGGTTCCTTTGTGAATCTGCCCTTTAACCTTTGGGATTTACATAGCTCCCGGAGAATGCAGAATGTGCTTACTAACTTCTGGATACATTTTTTTGCTTGAAAAATCTTTGCTCTTTGGTGAAAGAGTGCTGTACTTGTACAGTTAAATTTCTACATTAAACACAACTTGTCTGCATTTATGCAACCCTGGGCCATCAGCAGTTGGGGAAGAACTTCTCCCTTCCTGCACACCCTCCCTCCGAAGCAGCCCCTCCTGCCCCATTCAGGCAGATGGATCATTGCGGCTCAGCCTTGCAGCGTGCCATCAGTGTAACAAGAGTCAAGAAAAGTGAATTCTGGAGCTTGAGGCCATCCCCATGGAGTGGATTGCATCGTGCCCTTGCGTATACATCTGTTTCTCTCCACTGCTGTGTCTCAGGGCATTAGCAGAGAAACTAAGCAATTTTAGCTATTCCCAGGAGGTATCTCTAGCTTTCCTTTTAGCAGACAAAATGCTTCGTTTTTCCTAAAACCCTGGAGCATTGCAGACTTTAATTTACAGAAATTAGTTTCTTAAACTGAAATTAGTTTAAATCCATGAATTTTGCAGATCTTGAGGAAGCCATACTGCATAAATAAAACAGCAGCACTGAGTTAAGAGGTTGAATGTACAGGACCAGCACGTAGGTTTTCTGCAGAATTGTTTGGGGCTGGTCTTTTTTAAATGGAATAATTTAGCAGCACATAATGTATTCATATTTAAAGTGCCTTGCACATGTTCCAAGTTACTCCCTGCCAAACCCCTTTGCATTGCTTTGGGAAAGCGTGAAAAACTCTTCCAATGTTATAGATGGGGGAATTGGGTTGCAAAGTGACTTGTTTAAAGCAGTAGGGAACATCTGTACCAGTGATGGTACTAGTATTTGAAAATTCATTTATCTTTGCTTAGATTTCCTGAAATCAAGTCCAATCCAAAGAGACACGGGGCATCCTGTTTTGAATTTTGTTGCAAATGTTATTGTTGATGTCAATGAATTTTGCATCAGATCCAAATGATCGTGTAATATAATGCATTGAATTTTCATTGGTTTGGGTTTTTAAACTTCTGTTTCTGGAGATGCATAAGTGATTTACGCCTGTATAGAAAGGAATTTTTATATGTAGTATCTTTTTGGAAGTTACGTCAGGTAACATTTGTATTAAGAAATAGCTTGGCTTTGCAGTGTTGATTTTGAAAGCTGTCATGCATTTTCTAGCAATTTTAAATGCCTTGAAGACTTATCAATCCTATTTATAAAGGAAAGGAAGACAGAAACGTTGTGTAAACCAAGTCTGAAGCGGTAATCAAAAAAATGTATGTAGCTGTAGCAAGTGTCGCTTTCCTATTTTTGTGATACAATATTGGTTTGTAAATGTAAACGAGTGCTTCTTTCTAATTTTATAATGTTTTACTCCTAACCAAAAGTAAAACTATTAAGGCCAAGCATATTATGAGAATGCTCCATCACTCTCTGCTGTTGCAGTGGCGTAGGCTTTGGTGGGCACCACCCTGCTCCGTTACGCTCAAAGGCATGAATGTACTGCAAATAAGAATAGTGGAGTGCAGCAACAGGGATTGCGCTTTGGCTTTGCAAGAAAGGGCACTTTCCCCAGGACACTACCTCTAGGCCATCTAGGAATTCTGCCTGTAAATGAAATAGATGCTACAGGAACTTTAGTTGTAGTTCTAGTTTCAGGAATATCTCCCTTTCTTGGTCTTTCACAGCTGAAGTTCTGGTTAATCCTTCCCCACTGTGTGCTCTTTCTGATAAAGCTGAACCAAAACTGCCTCCTAACTCTTTACATTAATTCTGAAGTAGTCTTATCAAGAAAGTGAACTTAACCCTAAAACAAGGGTCTGCTGTGTGTGTGTAGGATGTTTTTCCATTTCCCCTGTATGCGTATAATAATTGTTTGGAAGATGTGCACAAGACAGCAACGGGAGACTGCTCACCCTGCGATAAGCACTGCATGCCATTTAAGGTTTTATTTGCCAGGACATGCTTTTCTATTTCCTGATTACAGTGAAGCAAACCAAACGTTTATAAACGTAATTAGGAAACTTAGTAGTGGGGCAGGTCACTGAATGAGGCCAGGGTGTAGGTGCAAAAGAGATGGGATATGTGTGGAGGCATCCGACAGGAATTTGCACAGATCAGACCTCAGACATTCATTTGTATTACCCAAATGTAGGAAGTGAGCTAAGGAATTTTTTATTTTTTATTATTTTTTTTAAGGAATGATGCTGTGTTGGTGGCCTTTTTCTAACTCCTGAATAATAAAAGGATCTTAGCGCTCCAATTCCTTCTTAGAACGTTGTCTTCATAACCAGACTAAAGATTTCCAGTGGTGTAACACAGCTTGTTGTATTTGTATTCATTTAGTTTTACTGCCTGTTCTGCTGTTCTTCATCTTTGGGTCCTGTTCCCATTCTCAGAAAAAGAGCTTTCTCATGGCGTCATTTTATGATGTAAAAGTGTCCTGCCACACTTGCTTCTCTTCTGCATCGCAGCCTTCCTTCTCACCGCTCTCCCTGCCTACCTCCCCTTGCTCCTTGTGTTCACCAAGCATCCTCTCTGCCCTACTTCTCCTTTCAAACTAATTTTTTCTGTGCTTTTGTCACTGTGCGTTCCACTGATTAACTAATCCAGAATGAAAATACGGATCGGTAATGTTTATTTTTTGTGTCTTGCTTATAATGCACAAAAATCCATCAGAGGGGATGCAACATCTGTGCCGTTCTTGGTTAGCAGCTATTTGCTGCTCTTGTAATGCAGGAACAAAGGGACATCCAAGAAATTTGGAAGGTAGTGTATTTAAAACTGATAAAAAAGAGCACACGTTTTACTTGTGCCATTCTGTCTGGAGGCATTTCAGGAAAGTAACTTAGTAGGCTTGGCAAAAGATTAGACATTTACTTGAAAATCCACAGTTAAATTATGTAGGATGAGGTTCTAGGAGATATAAAGCTGCCTGCTTTAGGACATCAGCCAGCCATTCATTGCCTGGGGTTAGGCACTGCCGTCCTCCCCATGAGCCTTGTTACTGAATATAATGATCTTTTGCTGGTTACTTACACCTTCCTCCGTAGCCAGCTCCTGTTGGATGCCGAGCACTGGACAAGCTGCTCCATTGTTTTAATCCAATATGTTGCTCTTACTTTAGTTTACCTAAGTACACCAATTAACTGGTCATAAAGTTGTTCAGGCTTTTCATTAATAGGGAACGTGAGTGATTTACAACCCCCAGGAATCATTTATCAGATGAACTGTGGAGTTTGGGCTAGCTTCTTTCTGAAAGACTCTGTATGGTTATGCCACTTGCATAGCAAAGAGCCGCGCTGCAGCCATTGGTATTCAAGGAGTGCTACCCAAAGGGAATTTTTTAAAAATAATGATGGCGTTTTATCCTTCTCTTCCCCTCTTTCCTTAGCACTTTGCTTACATGATGATTTTGAGGGAGATGTCGCGGCGCTGGGCTCCCTCCCCCTTCTTGATGTACTTAGGCTTATTGTTACTGCAGCAAAGGGAGGCTGTTGCTGTGAAAAGGAAGAAGGTTACTAGATCACAGCCCTCATAAATATCAGATGAAACCAGCGGGAAGGAATTTAGGTTGGGAGTAAATGACATAAAGCCCTGTGTTGGTTTTACACGCGTGGGGGGAAACCTAAACAATCAATCTTTCTGTGCTGACAATTGAATATTTCTTCCCCTTGCGGTGTCTCTGTTTCTATGGCAACCAGGGGGTGCAGGCGGGCAGGCTCCCACAGCAGACCCAGGGAAGCAGGTGTTGGCCGAGGCTTTTAGTTTTGCCAGGGATGCTCCAGCTACAGTGTCCAGAGCAGCATTTGGCCCCAAGTCTGTAGGACGCTCCTCGCGAGCGACGCTCTGCCGCTGCATCCCGTGGGTCAGTGCAGCTCACGCTTAGCGTGTTGTCTGTTAAGGATTTAGGCTGAAAATTGAAATTAAGTTATCAGGAGTCCAGTTTCAGAGTATAAGTTAAACATGCAGAAGGGCTCAGAAAGCCGTGGCTTATCTGTCATACACACAGTTACGTGGTGCTGTGGTGCTTTAAGGAGGTATTGTTTCTCTGTTGCATTAAGTGTGAGTCACTGTGGTTGCAAGCGTGGCCATCTCATTCCCTTATGTCCTCCAGATTGTACCATTGATCCATGTTGTTTCTAATAAGCTGCCGTAATACCTAGCACGTGTTATCTTTGGATGCTAAGGAGAGTAAAAATTGGTTAGGCGTAATAATCTAGATCCATGAATTGCCACCGGAATAATCAGTCCGGGCAAGTAAAGTCAGAACTGTGCTATTCTGTTTTTATATATCCTCTGGTAAGAAAGGAAAAGAAGTGCAAGCTTTTCTGACCCTGTCTCTGTAGGCAGTTAGCAAGACGTCTTACTGACGGTTGTCCCGAGGGGAGCAGGAAAGCTTTCCATAAGCATGACTTTGTCAGCGCTTGGCTGGGTGTAGCGCTCTTGGCACCTCTGGGCTGCCAGTGGGGAGATGTGCTGTCAGGTTGGGTTCCCTTTTCCGTCCCTCCTGGTGGTCTCAGCCTCACAACCGTGTCCTGATGGTTGCTTTTACTGTGAGACTGGACAAAAAGGAATGCTTTTTTAGACTATCAAATCAGGCCTGTGAACTTGTATCGCAAAAGGACTTTGGAGTTCCTCTATTTCTGTGTAGAGAAGGGCTTCCACATTGCCACCACCCACCAGTCAGGTATCAGTGAGGAACTGTATTACATTTATGCGATGATAGTAGTATTCCGCTGTCGCATAATCTCCCTGCTGCTGGGCACGCTGCTGAACCAGGGGAACTGGGGGGAAGAGGGTTGTCTTGTTAAGTGCGTCTCCGTTTCATTAGCAGCAACGAACAAAGTGTAAAACAGTAACTAAAGAAAAAGTCAGTTTGGTACAAAACAATACACTTTGTTTTCTTGCTGAGGAAAGAAGGTAAACTAAAACAATTAGAGATTAAAAATGGGTTGTTTTCCTCCCAGCACAACATTCAGCAGTACAAAGGTGTGAACTGGTGTTTGTAATATTCAGGAAAAGCTGGCTACTTGACAGCAGCAGGGACTTGCCTCCTCCCATATGCTATCCAGTCTAATGTGGTTTTGTAAGAGACAGGTGAAATTAAGAAATATTGATTCTTAGTGAAGTGCTCCAATTCTTAATGTGTACCCAGGTCTCTTTAGGCTTGGTCTAGAAGTGTCACTGGACTACTACACTACTGGACTACAGTTTCAGTCCATGGCAGGACTGAAAATGCCCTGAACAACCCTAATTGGTGAATTTGGGCGTATCTATTTCTGCTCCTAGGTAGATTCTGGGGGTGCTTGGCAGCAGCTTAGATGTGAATGCTCTGTGTTCATATCTGATTGGCAGAAGGAGCAAAAATCTCAGGGGTCTCGAACTACCCAAATGTAAATGCACTTTACAAGCAAACAGAACTGGGGCCTTTACTCAGCCCCTTGTGGAATACTTTAATCTCTCGGTACGGTTGCCGTTTTGAGTAGTTTGTATGATCTGTGGGTCATACTCAGGAAAGTATCCATCCACAAGTGATTCTTTAAAGCAGCGCATCTATCTATTCACCGTGGTGTCGAAGCAGCATTTATTTCTGCGAGACCTGGAGGGCTCCTCTGGGTGAAGTGGCAGTGTAGAAACCACGGTGCTGGGAGCTGAGTTCTTTCAAGCAGAGATTATTTGATTATGATCCTTCTGGATGTTCTCACTCTGCCCGTGCCATTGAGACAAGGATGAGAACTGAGAGGATGGACTTGGTACTTGTCTGAAACAAGCTTTCAGCTAAGTCCGTGTGCTGGTTGAACAAATCAGTAGGGCCTATGATTTCTCCCTACTGAGTAGAAAAGAGATGGATTCAGGTACTGTGCCAGCCATTTATCCTCCTCTTCCAGTCACAAATGTAAAGAAATGTTCTTTTGCTCTGTGTACCCTGCAGAGATTAGAGAATCCAAGAATTAACTCTGTCTGAGTGCTCAGAGTTGCAGGAAGAGTCGGTGCTTGTTTTTGCTGACAAAACCTTGAACTAATCATGTAATTGTTGCATTTAGCTATCTGGACAGGGAGGCACTATTAGTGCTTATAAAACATTTTCAAGTGATCAGAAAATGAAAGCTGGAAGTTCAGCATGGCATTTTGTCAGTCCCTCTCCCAACACAGGATAGAGTCTGTCTAATGGTCATAGGACCAGGCTATTCTTAAAAAAAAAAAGCCAGTGCTGGAGATCCAGTAGTCTTTCAGCCTTCCCAGACAAACTGGTCCCATTGCTTGACTCTGCTTTTAACGAGAACATCTTCCCTCTGCTGTGGTCCTCCAAAGTTAGTTATGAAAGTGCTTCCAGATGCTTCCAAAGGCTTCAGCATCGTGCTAGCCTATGTCTTGTTCTGAAGTGTTTGCTGCTTCATTAGGAATTTCTGAATCATTGTTGGGGAACTGCTGTATTTACAAAATAAAAGAAAAAAAGGGCATCTCAGAAATGAACATGTTTCAGAAAGAGGGTTTAGAATTCTATCTGCCAAGACAGTGTTGAAAGCTTCCCTGGAGTCTAGATATCTAACTTCTGTTATTCCTTTATCCAACAGTCTGTTACGTGGCTATGGAAACAAATTAGATTGATCCTTGACAAATCTATGTTAGCTGTTACTCATTTCTTATCATCCAAATGCATATCAGTGGTTTGTCTACCAATACGTGCTATCGCTTTGAGGGAGGAATTTTGAGTTAAGCCAAGTGGTCTATAATTAGCTGCTTTTTTTTTTTTTTTGTAGGTACTATGTTTACCTTTGTGCATCTTCTAGATTCTCATCAATCCTCTTAAGTTTCATTCAAAGAAAACAATGGAACCACCGGTTCTGAGAATTTCATCAGATCCAGCCAAGTTACAGACACCTGACACTTGTAGACATGTTCAGCTATTTTTTTCCCCTATTTTACCTGCTATCATAATACTGTTTTCTTACTAGCTTCTGTAGTGTTACCTCTTTACTGCAGTACAGTGTTTTCTTGGCAGCTTTTATAGCTTTTCTTTAGTTATTTCTGTGCCACTGGCCTTTCTGAATTTGGCCTTCACCTGCTCCTGCTATGGCTTTGAGCTCACTTAAGTAATATGGTCCACTTTCAACTTCTTTAGACTTCTGCTTGCACGAGGTCAGTGAAGAATTTGTGATTCAGTTCCCTGTTTCTCACTGCTATCCATTCTCCATGCCATGAAAGCTTGCTTTAAACAACTGCAAGGTTTCCACAACTGCTGCTGCCTTCTGGCTTGTTTCATGTGGCATGTTGTCTGCCAGTCATCTGAACCCACTGAAACCTGCTTTTTCAAAAATCCATTGTTTTTGCTGTTCTTCTTCCGTGAGCTGTGAACTCGACCACTTCTCGGCTGCTATCATTCAAAATGGTTTCAGGTTTCATATTCTCAACCACTTCCACTTCGTTTGGTCAAGTTTCAAACTAGAGAGTCTCCTAGTTGCCTTTCTCCTTGGGTGTCAAAAACCGGTTCCTAATGTATTTATTTCCAAGCCTCTTTTTAACAGCCAGTGATGGCTTATATTACTTTTCCAACAAAGCGGTGGTCCTGTCACTGCAGCTATCCAAGCGTTGATCATGGTTCTGTCATCTGGGTTAAAAATATTTCTGCATGATCGATCTCAGTTCAAAGGTAAGAACCTGCAAAAACCAAGAAATATAACAGTGTGCTTGTACAAGAAATATGTTAGGAGAGCTGTAACAGGCCATGTAATCAGGGTTGCCCTCTTCTCCTCATCTTTCCACAGCTGTTAAAGTTGCCCAGAATATGGAATATTTTCTGCTAAGCTGCAAAGCATCTGGATGAAGAATGATACATCTTTAAGCAATGAATTCTGGGGAAACGTTCCTCCTGGAGGTGAAATCCAATACCCATTTGCCCTCTAAAGAACAGATCCCAAACAGCACCAGCATATAGAACTGTTTTTTACTTACGTGGTCTGGTGTGTCCATCACACAGGTTAAAGTAAGAAGGTATTTTTGCTTTAAGGAGCTAAAAGTGTGGACGGAATGACTGATGGGCTTTGCTCGCTATTATCCGGAGTTAGATTTCCAAAACAGAACAGAGGGGTTCAACCAAATATGAATGAGAGGGAATGCCTTGCAAAGAGTGGGGGGACTGGAAACATATCTCTTGTTCCAGCACTAACGCAGGTTTCATTAATAAACATTTCTCTCTTTACTGTTTGATGTGATTGCAGTTTAATTTTTTTGGGTTCCTTCCAGAAGGAGCTTGTGCCTTCTGTCTCTGGCTCTCTCTACCTCATCCTCACAGGAGAGGGAGCACCTAATTTAAATTTCATGTTCCAGCCTAAGAACAACCTCTGGTTTTGGCTGACACTTCACATATCCGTAGTGAGAGGGTGAGGGGGAGATGAGAGAAAACAGTGATTCAGGCAGATGTTACAACTTTACAAAGAGGAGGAAAAAAATGGGAACGCATTATCCTACTCTAATTATTGCAGTATCACTTAATGCCTTGCTCTTCTGGGGTGCGTATGGCAAGCTATAGAGTACCTGGGGCTTTGATTTCAGGTTAAAGATGAACATCCATATTCTCAAGAGCGTAGAGTTCCCCAAGCCTTCTCAAGGCACGGAAGGGATAGATGCAGCAAATTTAGAGTTAAATGAAGAATACTTCAGACGGCTTCAGAAGATCATAGGTATTCAGCTCTGTTTTCACCTTTTCCTTCACATAACAGTCCTGACGTGCTCTTTGATCCTCTGGCAGCTAGAAAGTGCGCCCATTGCTTCCTGTTAAAAGTGACATGTTAGTGGAGTTACAGGAACTTCATTTCAATTCTTGGCTGTGAAGTAATGAACAGTGAGTTTAGGGAAAACCTGACTAATAAGAGACCTTAAGCAATGGGGGAATGTGGGTTTTTAAAGCTATGTTATGTACCTTTAATCTTCCTGAAGATTATAGGGTGACAGGATTTTCTAGAAATGGGCAGGATTGTTAAAACAGTGTGTGGAGATCAGCTGCGAAATGACTACTTTTATCATAACCCCTCAAAGAGAACTCTCTATGCTGTTAGGAGATAAGCGTAGGTTGTACCTGGGAAGTTATAATAAATGCTAATTGTGATTAAGAATTACTTCTAAAACTGCCGGTTTTTCTATTTCTAGGGAGGAAAGAAGGGGAAGAGGGTAGAATTGTGACTCCTTTGAATGGTGACTGAGCTAATTGACAAAACATGTTATTAGAAGGTGTGTGTAAAAATATTTTTCTGTGCTTTGTAACAGATTCCTCTAGTTTACAGAAACACACTGTTGTTTAGAAGCAGCTGTGGTTGCATGAGAACTTGCCTCACCCACCCACATGGCTGAAAACACAAGTATATTAAAAATGAGGAAAAATGCCACCGTTCTTCATAATTTTTTAGCTGCTTTCATAAAACCTGCTGAGGTACGTGTTTCCTTTGCTTGCAGCAGATACCAAAAGCAAACGTGTATCCCGCTGTCACCCAATATGCACAGATTTTCTTGGTTAGGTAGTGAGTGACACTGCTCTGGCAGTGGGTTGAGATGTTTTCTCACAACTGACAGTGCAGGTTTGCAGGTCTGTCGTGGTGGCATCTCACAATTTTCCTGCTTTTAAATCTGGGTCATTGGCAACAAATGTGACTATTCTGGCCGATCAGTTAAGGTTTGGTGCCTGTGTAGCTTTGTCCTCTCTGTAGGTGTGATGAATGAGGTATGTAGGATACGTAGACAGCCTTTATAAAAAGGCGCTGTAAAGAATAAAAGGTTGGTCACCTTGTGGCATAGAAGATCAAGGATTAAGAAAATGGCTTGTTCACAAATTCTACCTGCCTAAAAGCTTTACGAGACAGTAGCCTGTCAGGCTGGCCTAACTGAGCTGCTTTGTCTCAGCCTGATGTCTTGAACTAGACTTGCCGAGACAGTCCCTTTGCTCTCTAGAGAAATGTTTGCTGTTTTTCTTATCTCAGGTTCTTACCTGTGGCAGAATACATCCTCACTTTCTTAGAAGCAAGGCAGGTTTGCCCTTCCCAGTAAGTAGCCAAGTCCTT
Source organism: Anhinga rufa (assembly GCA_013400875.1). NCBI lineage: Eukaryota > Metazoa > Chordata > Aves > Suliformes > Anhingidae > Anhinga > Anhinga rufa. The sequence goes on along the minus strand of VZTV01114450.1, from coordinate 9,151 downwards.
TGTATCTTTGAACCTTGATACGTTTTGTTGGAGGCATAATCTTTTTGCCCTCCTGTACCTTGTAATTAATTCTGATCGTGAGATATCCAGTGCCACGGCAGAGTATTCACAATGTAGGTTAGTATTAAACTATTGGGAAGTTGGCCCCAACTCCTCTATGCTTTTCCAGTCTGGATGGATGTGATTACCGGGAACTCTGCGCAAATTCTTCCCTTCGGATTTTGTGGCTGTCCTAGGAGCAGGTTTTGCTCCTGTTAGTGCTCTCCCGTTCTGGACGGAGGGAAGGAAACTCTATGCTGAAGCCCACTTTTGATGAAAGGAGCAGTGGCTAGAATAGCTAAAGGTTCCCCATGGGCCTTTACAGCTGTCAGGGGAAAAAACCCAGTGTTTTCTCATGAAAATTCTACTTCAAGCATGTGCAACATAAACAGTGCTCCTGCTCCCATCCCTGCCTGTGTCACCATGCCATCTGAAGAGCTTAACGAGGCTCAAGTGAGCAGGAAGCTGAGAGATGTGGCTGTCAGTATCCCCACAGGTGGAGTGAGCTCTTCTGCCAGCAGTGACAGCAGGAAAGGAGAGCGTTACCTATTTAACTACCTATTTTATGGTTTATATGCACATATACTGGAACCAGTAATTTTTCTTTTTACCATAAGTTGCCCCTGATACCTTTACTGCAAACACTGTGTAAATGCTGCGAACCCCTCTGCGGGTCTCAGTTTCTCTCCAGGAGCAGCATCGCCTGCTAAAGGTGAGAGCTGGTGGCTGCCTTTGACCTACTTCTGAAACTTGCATTTACAAATCCATCCCATAGTATTCATTTCCCTGGAGCAGACTTCAAGTAGAACGTCATTACGCATAAAGCAGCTACTAGGGAAGGGAGAAAATATCGAATAGCTGATGTTAATGCATGATGCAAAGTGCCATGTGCCACAGAAACTTAAGTATTCTGTGTGGGGACTGAGCTGCGTGCTTCCAGGCACAGCAGCAGCAGCAGCACCCAGCACGCGGGCTGGAGGAGGTAGAGCAGTTTGTAAAGAATAACACATTCTATATAGGTAGACTGGAAACTATAAAGAAAAAGCTGATGGTGTTGCGGAGGTTACAGACTCCTGCTAGTTGGGAAAACTGGAATTATGTTTTGTGGGAACAAAGAAAGAACTTTTTAATCCCACAACTTCATTGACTGAAAAATACAGAAGAGGAAGAGTGAAAGTCCTGGTCACCTGGGGAGGGGGGGGAACATTCAAGTTGGAGGATAGTTTGAAATTGTACCTTCTGAATTTGTGTCGGATAAAAGAGAAGGATAGCTGAAATCCTGCACCAATAAGTATGACTGCCGTTAGTCTGTATACAGGAATGCTGTTGTCATGGGGTCCTCCTTCGGGGAGTTATACCTGCTGAAGGTCTGCTGTACCATCAGGTGATTTTGATAGAGGTGTCAAAACCACTTACACTATAAAAGCCATGAAAACCATAACTATTAAGCAGTATCTGTTCCAACTTGCAAGTTCCTTGGTACAGGGAGATTGACCCTACATGATCCTTTTGGTTTCCATCTTCTGTACTAAGGTCTCCACTAAAAAGAAGATACAGGAGAAAGGTGCAGGCACACGGCCTGATGGAACTGCTCTGTTTAACTGGTTTTCCCAGTGCAAACTGCCAAAAAACCAAAAAATTGAGGTTGCTCGCAAGTTTTAATAAACACTTTCAGTTGATGCACTGGCTTAGAGTTTATTTGACTCTAATCTAACAGGCTCTAAAGAAATCCTGATCAGCCATGTCTCTATAACAGGTAACTACTCATTACAAGCAGGAAGGTACAAATATAGAAGGCAATTTCTCTCAGGTCTTGAGAGAAAGATAAGTGGCTTGCAGGGAATCAGGAAAGAAAGGCAGTCTAATGGAGATCTGGCATTCAAAAACTATATGGTTGATTAAATAAATATTTTCCTGTTTTTCTTTCCTCTCTGTTCATGTGAAGAAAATAATAGGGCAAAATTCTTCAGGTGTAATTCTAGGCGGATGAGTATTCTCTCATACAGAGGACAGTGGCAACTGTGGGACCAGAAATGTAGTGCTCTCTGAAGCTTATAAACCCTCCGGGAGAGAAGCGTTGGCCACAAAAGAAAATTTGAGACCTGTATGTACTTGTATCTTGGATGCAAGATGTAGAAATAATTTGTCATTTCACACTTCAAAATTCCATACATTTCAAATCACAAGACAATGAGAACCATGCCTATGTTTTGTGCTTACAGCAAACACATGTGAGATCGTATACCCACTCCCACTGTAGGACAGGCAGAACAAGCGGGGAGCTATCACCCCACTTTGGTACCTTTTCAGGTTTTAGAGAACATAAAGCGGCTCCACAGGCACTTTCAGCTGGCCAAACTGGTCATCTTCTGTGACTTACTTCTCATCAAGTAACAGGTTCTTATCTACATGGGTAACAGCTTGTGATCTACACTCACATTTTCAATACAGCTGCTGCTGCTGTAGCATGGCTGACAGTAATAAAGTGGTTTTAGCCTGAGATTGCTTCTCACTTCCACGGCAAGTTAGCCTTTACCAATGTTGCTCTGTCCCTTCCCTCTGATGATTTTTGAAGCAAATAACCAATTTCAGCCAAATTCCAAATAGGAGTTAGTCCTGGGTAAAATTTTGCAAGGGTGGAGTGGGGGGGACAGTAGGTAGGAAGGAGCCACCCAAAGTAGCTGGTACTCGGCTCTGTTGGGTCCTGCTCCAGCTGGCTCAGGGCAGCAAGCTGCTGTCTTGGGAGGGGGCGAGAGGTGCTGGAATTAAGGTATGGGACTGGAAGGAGGTAAAAGGGACAACATTGCAGAAACCTGATTTCTGCTGAATATCGCATCGTGGGTTTGGTGGTTGTTTTTTCCTGTTGTTGGTATGTTTTAATGATGCTATTAATTCCCTATTAATTAACTTTGCTTCAGACTCCTTTATTACTTCTAACAGCTCTTTTACTGTGACCCTTTGTGAGAAGCAGTCTCCTAGTTCAGCAGCCATAGGTGTGTGTTTGTGCTTTTCTACTGCTGTACGTGTACTGTGCTAAAAAGTGGGAAGGTTTTTGCCCTCTTCTGATTTGCAGTCTTAAGCGGCAAACACCTTTTTACCACACTCCAAAAGGATAAGTCTAGCTTTGAAACTACTTTTATGGTTCCTTTCAAACTATCTCTTTCAAAGTTACACCACGTTAAAAATTCAGATATTTGACTTCACCTGTGGAGAGGGTTTGAGTGGAGTATACTCATCCTCATGAGGACTTCTACACAACTGCTCCAAAAGTAGTTCATTTTGGCTGGCACTCTTCAGTCTGAAATCACTGGTTGTGAGTCTGTGGAACCACCAATTTATAACTGAAGGGCTTTTGAAATCTTCCCAACGGCGGAGACCTCCAGCTTGTCTCTGGCTTCCTGATGAAATAATGCTTGTCTTGAGTTATGGTTCCTTATTTAAGGTCATCAAAGATAATGCTATGGCTGAGTCTTTCAGAGCTGCTGTTTCTCTGGAGTCCACTTGGCTCACCTTATTATTTGGCCTTAACCAAACAGGGACAAAAAGGCAATGAAGTCACTGGACACTTCTGTTGTGGATTATGCTGTGCCATTCCACTCTGATCTTCAACCTGGTGAAGCCAGGGAGAAGTTGATATTTTTCCACCGGCTGCAGTGAACTATTGCAAAGGGATTTTTTCTCTCTTTCTTTCTCACGAGTGGAACTGTTTTTATCTGCTCTTTTAATATTTTTGGGTTTGTATGTCTTTGTTAGAATGAAGGACTGCTAATGCTGCTTCGTTTCTGATGTATGGCTGGATGTGTCTCCTTTCTGTATAAGCCTCTAATATCGTTATATATTTAAAAGCAACCAGAC
>VZTV01114445.1:21634-32372 GCA_013400875.1 Anhinga rufa | reverse complement strand
AAAGGAAAAAAAAAAGGCAATAATCTTTTTTTCACACTTTGAATGAGATCAGTGATTTAAACAAACTTTTCTGAAAATGAAGCTTGCACTGATGAATATTCACGGTAAGCACATTTAAAACTAGCTAACTATAAACACTGCTGCTAGGAGCCAGCAGTATATGGACAGACAACTTGATTTTCTTTCAGAGCTCTGTATTCCAATCCTCAAACACATACATTTGCCAGCAGTGATGCCATGTTTCCCAGGACTCCTGCTGTGCCACCAGAAATAACAACGGTGCTGTATGGTCCCAGAAAGAAGCAACTGAGAGCTCAGAGGTGGTTTTCCAGGCACTTACCTGTCCGTGAGCTCCTGGACGAAGTGAGATGCTCCCTCCCAGGCTCCTGCCACACAGGAGGACACCGTGAGCGCCAAGGGTCACCACCACACAGCACAGGTGGGCCAGCAAAGGGCGGGCCAGAGCCATTGCACTCTGGACAACATCCTCCAACCTGGATGGCAGCTCTTCAGAGAGCAAGGAAGAAAAACTGCGGTATAAACTTTAAAGGTCCTCAACTGGCCTTTTTATGGTCTGGCAGCCTATTTATGAGCACCACTGCTACTATTTATGAGCGCTACCATTTATGAGCACTTCTGAAATGTGGCTGATATAAATTTTTTTCTTTAAATCATGGGAAACACGGAATTCTCCAGCATTAGACTTCCATACTGCACCTCTACGCTATGCTGAGGAAACTACCCCTCGTGGAATTAAACACGTGTCTGTAGAGATCAAAAAACTGTCATGAAGCATGACTTCCTTGTCTTAATGCTGTTGGATTTCCACCTGCATGCGGTGCGGTATTTAATTTCTGCAAAGGGGCTGTTGGGACAGGTGCATGTCTCAGAGCAGCACACTTCAGAGACATGTTTGCAAACCAGAGATTATTCCTGTTTTGCTGATGAAGTGAGGCAAATGCGTTCTCAGGTTTTGGACAAGGAGCCATCCCAGGCCTACTGTGCTCTTTGACAGGTCAGTCCAGCCTGGGCTGTACAACACATGCAGAGATGGCTGTAAGGGGGGGCGAAGACACCAAGGGTGCTTATGAATACCCACTGTGTTATAACCCAATTTGCTTGAAATGGGGGCTGGAGTGGAAAATGCTCTTCTCCAGGATCTAGGTTATCTAAAAGTGTGACTGAGCCTTCTGAATATTCAATACCTGCTGGCAGAGGGTTCCCGAGGGTCCGATTTATTGCTCTTAGCTCTTGCAGGTTGGGGGAAATGTATGTGAGCGCTTTCCAGCTGTCTGAGAGGAATGGCTTGGAGGCCTTGTTCTCATCTGTTGGCTCATAGCACACTTCAAAACAACATTGTAATTGGTTAGTTAATTAACAATTAATTAGTGTCAATCTCTGTGTCAGAGCAGGATGCAGTGTAGAAGGCATAGCGTGATCTGCACAACTGGGGTTATACGTGTAATTAGAAACTTAAATACTATTTCCCCCATGCCTGGGACAAGGTCTCCCAAGGTTTCCTTTCTGGTGCTCAGCAATGACGCTGTTGCTTCTAGCTCTGGAGTGATACAATCAAACCAGGTTTGTTACTCCTCTTAGCTGGTTCTGGAGCCTCTCCCAGGTTTTAAGAACATTGTCTCCTTCTTTAGGATTTGCTTTGAAAAATGAAGGCATAACTCCAAATGTTTAGGAAGCCTCGTGATGGGTCCCCAGCATACCAGGGAGGGTGGCATGTATTTTATGGGAAGTGGGAGAGAAATCCTCTCAGAAGATGCTTTAGCACTTATTCTAAGAAGCAAACTATATTGCTGCACAAGCTGGCAGAAGCATACACATTTGTGCTTGCCTTGAGATTAAAGGCGAAGAGAGCAGCTTTCCCTGGCTTTCTGGCAGTGCCCAAGGGCTATAGCACCTACACTATGGGAAATGTGATTTAGCTGCAGAATGAGAAAAACTTAGAGAAAGCAGAAATGTTTCATCCATTTGAAATAGAGCAGTAGTGTATAGAAGGGAGCGCTGAATAACACAGCATGTCAGACAATAACTGGGTATCTCCAGCAAGCAGCTCTCAGGGTGAGCAGAGTGTCTTGGCACACACGCTGGTAGGAGCTACAGGGCCAAGGCTGGGTGAGTTCTCCTTACCTGCGAGTTGATGTTCTCTAGCTAGTTGGCAGACATACTTAATAGTGGGAAGAGGCACATTTCCATCAATGCAAACTAGCGGGGCCTGGCACAGGTTCTCCTTGAACTGGGACACCTAGTGAAAATCCAGGACACAGAGTAGAGGCACCTTGAGTCATTGCAGAGGGAAAAAAATGATTGCTATTCAGGCTCGGGATGTAGGATTTTCACTCATATTGCAGCCTTCGGGTTCAGGCATAAGCCTAAAAGAATGATCCCCTAAGGAAAATGGGTTTTTCCATTTGTCTCATCTCCTCCCCTTCTTCTCCTTCCCCTGCTCCATGCCATCAAGAGCTGGACCCAACTGGCAGGGCCCCTCCAGCAGAGAAAGGTCCTCAGCTGGTCCACAGCTGGTCCTCACTAGAACACTTTGGTACCTGTGGGACAGTCAGAGACCTACAGGGAAAGGGAATGCTGCTATTTAATGTCACTGTAGGATTCCCTGTGCTATGCTTGGCTTGTCTACACCTTTGCTTGCTGCACATGTCATTTAGATGTCCTCTGTGCACAATGCCTCCTGCGACAGGTTGTACACCACAGTGTTTTACTACTGGGTCCTACTGAATCCTGTAGGGATGGGGACAGTGGAGCAGTAGAGTGTGGAGCTGCCATTCCCTCCTTTGGCTCTCTGAGGCTGCTCAACCACTGCCTGGATGCCAGGCCAGTGCTGTCAGCACTCATGCAGCATCCCTCCCATGTCTCTGCTAATCCTGGTGGAAAGAAGGGATGCCAGAATGCACTTTGCAGCAGAAGATTGGTTCAGAGTTTCCACTGGCCACAACTGTTTTGTAAAGCTCAGCAGAATTAATCTGTCATGTAATGGTTTTCTGTGCCAAGGCTTGGGGTGGGGATGGAAGTGGGAGCAATGACCCTATTTTTCCCCAGGAAGTCTCCACCTGATGGGGATCCCACTGGTAAGTAAATTGCACTTAACTTCCATTTCACTGTCAGTCATGAATCACAGGTGTTTTTCTGTTGACAAAAGAAAAAGTAGGGAAGGAGGGTGCAGTGATGGGGCTTTCACTGAATCAGTCCTTAATCACTGCTTTCATTAGCCCTGCTGTTTTGAAGGTTTGGATGTGCTGAGCAGCAGTGCCTGTTAATACAACTCAGCACGTAGAAACAACAGGGATGGTGGGGAGGGGATGGAACAGGAAAACTTGCTTTAACCAGTGTTCTGTCCACTTTTTTTTTTGTTTTTCCCTAAAGGGGGAAATACCATTTCTGCAGGTAGACTGGATTTATTGCTGGCTTTAAGGTGCCAAAAATTATAGGTTAGCTGGAACTAGTTAATAAAGAGGATTCTGGCTTACATGTTGTGGGATGACAGTAGTGGTGATACTCTATGGAGCAGAAACAGACAGAAGCTCCATCTGGGTCAGCAGCAACAGAGGGCTCTGGTAGCTTGCCATGCTGCTATCTCAGTGGCCAATGTGAGGGGGTTAACTTTAGGATTTCCCATGTTCCCTCTGCACACCCACTCCCTCCTGGCACAGCTTCACCAGTTGCCTTCTGTCTCACATCCGCACTCCTTCTCAAATAAGAAAAGGCTTACAAATCAGATGGTATGCTTACGTATTGCTCTGTTATCTGGTGATGGATGTCCATATCTCCCAAGGCGATGCTGAGCTCCCCAGCACTAGTGATCACAGCACAGTAAGTGGCTGTGCTCTTCCCCTCCAGCTGAAGGACAGCGCTCATGTCCTAAATCAGGGAGGACAGTTATAAATGGAGGATGTTTCTCTTCCCTGCCACACGCAGCTCATTCTCTCTCTGCGTCTGCCTGACTGGTAGCAGTGCCCTAGCTTGCAGTTCTCCCTTCAACCTCCCTTCCTCCTTGAGATAAGCAACATTTCAGAAGCATCTTGGTCTAGACAATCCTGGCAGATGGCTAGTTTTTAATATTTGCAATGAAAGAGATGCCACAGGGTAAAGGAAACATTTAGTAAATGAAAGGGACAGGTCTCTGCCATGCAGTTACATGGGTTGTGTCTCTCTTGTAATGGAAGAGTCATCTGCAGAGTGGCTGCAGCACTGCTTGCTCCAGCCATCCATTCATCCATTCCTACAGCTTGTGTGACACTTCGATGGCCCACTGACATGCTGGGTGTGACTTGGTGGCACACTCCAGCTAGCGGTTATGTTAGCCGCCTCACTGACTGCACCACCTGATTTTGAGGGCAGCCTTGGAGCCATTTTTACAGCAATGTCGCAGACATAGCTATGAGGTGTCCTTCCTGTGTGGGTCTTTTGAATGATCTGCTTAAAGGATTCAGGGCATTTCTTGGAATACACATTTGGATGGAGAAATGCATCCCCCCAGTGCATTGGGGATGGGAAGTTGGAAGTTGTAAGGAAAGGGTCCTCTCCAACACTGGTGGTAATGTGTTTTGTTAGAAGCAAGGATTGCTTGGCGGCTGGCCAGCTAGTCCATCTTCCCTTGGGAGACTGCTCACTTCAATAGCACAAGCTGTGCTGTGCTGGGTAGAGGGTTTATAGACCTGCTGCTATGAAGTCTTTATAAACCAAGAAAGAGTTCATGCTCTTATTGCTTCATTTACTGAGTTGCTCAGGTAGCCAGAACTAAGGCCCCGTGTGCTCTCTATGGATACCAAGGCCCTGAGGGCACTAACAGGCCTTAATGGCCCTGTCCAGCCTCACCTGGGGTCTCCACCCACTCCCCTGGCTTGTCTTCAGCCCTGCCTCTTTGCTATGGAGGCTCCTGATCTCCCAGGCTAGGGTTGCTCTCCTGGCTTTCTCCTGGCTGGGGGTGGTGATGCTCTGCCTTGCTGCCCCTGGCTCCCTGACTTTGGGGGGACAAGCTGCTGCTGGAGTCAGGTATTCCTCTGGTGTGCAGTTAGAGAGGGGTGTGTGCAGCTATGTGGAGGACCCTCTTCTGAACTTGGGAGGTATCCAGCCTGTGCTCTCAGTTCCAGGTTTCCTCTAACTTATGCTTTACCCAAACCAGGCTGATTTTGGCATTACTTTGTCTATCCTCAGGGTCAAGCTTTGCATATGTCTGGCTGTGCTTAGGCCTTCCCAGAAGTTTTCATAGTTCCTCCTGATTTACCTCTCTTTCTCCTTCAAGTACCACTCCCTAGACCTGAATTCAGACCCCATGATTCAGACTCCAAATGGTATGTACACCTAGCCTGTGTTTTAGGGGGTAGCTCCTTGCCTTTTAATTGTCTGTAACTAAGGGAGCATTGAATTATTCCTACTCTTAACCTGATGGAAGGTGGCTCTTATATCTGTCAGGATTGAGAAGACTTTTCCCTCTATGTAATGTCATCATTTCCCTGCTTGTGAGGTGCCATTACTGTGCAACATACCATGTGGTGACAGTAGTGCAGGATGGACTCTGAATGTTCATCCTTTCCTATGGCTGATAAAAAAAGAGGGCACTGTCCAAGACGGCTTAAGCAGTCTAAAAGCAAATGGAAACAAAAGATGTTAATAAATCCATCACAGTACTGTGAACACAGTGACAGTCTGTGCAGGATGAGTGTCCATAGGAAAGCCCTCTCCTGGAAAACTTAATACCCATCAATTCTGGTCTAGAAGGATGTTCAATATGAAACTCAGCCCCAGCTGCTGCAAATGACTGGCTGGGGTTGAGTGGGGCAATCTACATCTGCCTGCTGCACCGGCACTCTGAATTCTCTAGATTTCTTGGAACATCTGGGAGTAGAGGAAAAAAGAAGGGGAAAGAAAATTCTGCACTTCCCTGGCATCATCTCCTTTACCATCACAGGCAGGTGGATTTTTCCACATTGCTTCTGTGCACAGCCTTTCCCGCTGCTGGCCTTCCCACACTGCTGTTCTCACGACGCTATCTTACTAGAACCACTGAAACTGAGTGGATTCACAGGAAACCCTTCCTGCACTCCCTTCAAGTTACCTCAAGTTCTACCTCAGTGGGTGGCATTTTTTTTTTTCCCCTCAAGCTTCCCCATTTGTGATCTGAAGTGGTAGTAAATTTGTGTTAGGAAGATTTGGGAAAGCTGGAATAATCCCAAAATATTTTTGTAATCTGCCCCTGCCGATTTCAATACCCAAACACTGCTCTGCTGCTGCCTGTGGTGGAGCACCAGGTGCAGTGTGATCCCTTCCTGTTGCCAACAACCATAGCCCTTTTTCTTCTACAATAATTCCTGCACCTCAGTTCCTCTTGTCTGTGGTGCGTGGATGATCAACTTTGAAGAAGCCTATTCCTTTCAAAGTCTTGCTCAAGACATGCTTCTATTGTGACTATAACCTGGCATTAATTCAACACTGAGGGCCAGGCTGTTCAGCAGTCATCGAAGATCACTGATGCTTATTTAACTTTGATTTGGGGTCACTGTGCTACATACTAGTTAACTGCATATTTGTGGACCTTTCTTTTTCTGACCCCAACTCCCTCCCATCTTATTTCTTGGAATGGCCCCTGCCTTTTCCAGGCAGTCTGCCCAGTGGTATATTGCCTAACGTGTCCCAGATCTTAACAGCATTCAAGAGCTCCTGCTGCTGAAGGAATACCAAAGGACAAATCACAGCTGGCATGCACCCACAGGCAAACCCAAGCGCTAGGCACCTGCCAAGTTTCTTCCAACGCCGCCAAAAGTTCGTCTCACTCTTCCAGAGTTTGTTTGCCCACCGTCCTGGAGGAATAAATTGATAATTGGCAAAACTGGGAGGGCTGCTTGACATAGATGCCATGTCTCCACTAACATGTGAAGCTGATGCTGCTGAAACATTGGTCAGCAATTAGAGGGGGCAGAAGCCACCTAGCTACCAGATTGAGAGTGATGCAAACTTCCACAGCCCATCTACACACATTCAACCTTGATGGCAGAGGCCCACTTCCTAGGAGGGCAGATCAGTTTGGTCTCCCCATGCATTGCTATTTTGGTCTTATTTGCTAAGACCTCTCAGAAAATGCTAATGAATGTTTCAGTCAATACAAGTAGCCCTCTGAGTTGACCTGCTCGTATCAATGCTGGGACTCCAGAGCTGCTGACCCAGACCTGATGGGCTCTGCAGCTGCCTTCCAGGCTTTAAATTTATTTATTTATTTATTTCTCTTTGAAGGTAACATTAGATTTGTTACCTCTGCCTGTGTTGCCTCTGTACTTTACTTGTGGAAGGATCTGTTTCGGTGTCTGAATACTTTTTCACTCACCATTCTCTTCCCAAACATTTCCCTCATCAAAAATATCCTTCTTTTCTACCTGTGTGATTATAAACTTCTCTTTTCTCTTGCCTCTGCCTTCCACTCCTCTGTTCACTTGTCAGCCTGTCACAAACAGCCAAATTGTCAGAATATAGGCAGTCCCCACCCATCTTCTCCTCCTAATTCTCCTGCCAGAAGAATTATATCAGTAAATGCTCAGATCTCTTTGGGCTTCATCAAGCTATTGAATGGTTTTAAAGCTCTTACTTCATAAAATCCTGAAACACATTTTCCATTTCTGAAGACAGCTTGCCACTGGTAGTCATAATGATCTTCACAGTTCTGGATAATTCGGAGCTTTCAAGAGTGTGTTGAGTGTTTAGGTGGCTACCACTGAAGCATGGGCATGCCCATACGCAGCAGCTCCTGGCTGAGACTCTGTCTGCCCTGTTAGCCCAGGTGCACCAGAACACCCCTGCAAATACACATTTTTCTTGCTTGTAAACACCACTTTCTATCCTAAAAAAGTAAATGTATTGCCATGTCACAGTAGGAAATACTCTGCCTCCACCTTGTCGCTGTTCTTGGGCACTCTTAAAACTCATACAGAAGCTCCCCAAGGACCCTTCTTCTTCCCCCACCCAAAGCTGTACATCTGTCCTTTGCACACAATGCTTTCTTCCACATCCAGCCCTGCAACTGTAAGAGGCTGCTCTCCCATCTAAATATGCTCTTTTATTACTCTCTTCTGACCTCCAGGCTGGTTTTTTTTTCCCTGACTCTCCAGTTCTGTAGTCTGTAAGACTCGGTGCTAATTCTTGATGCCTTTGCTTTTCTGTCTGGCAGTTCTCCAAGCCCTGAACTGCTCGGACCACCTGAGCAGAACTGCCTGTACATAAGCAACCTATGGCCTCTGTCCATCTTTCCACTACTTGTCACTCCTCATTAACTCAAATGCCCTTCTGTTACATTCACTGATGCTCCCTGGGAATTGTCACTGGTACTGCCAGGAATGAGGATATTTCCATCTGCAAATATCTCCTGTTGAGTGTTGCAGATTTTGAAAGCATTGAGCTTGGCTATTTTAACTCTGAAGCTCACTACCCATAATAGAGGCTGCCAATGGGTGGGGGGGCGGGGGGGAAACAAACAAACAGACAAAAAAAACAAACCAAACCAACAAAAACAACCAAAAAAACCCCCACAAAACAACCAAAACCCTACTCCAAAGTAAAAAGCAAGGATGCTTGTTTAGGCAAGTCAAACAAGATCACTTTGAACATTGGCCCCTATTTCAATATTAAAAGAGGGTACTAACTGCCATCAGTAATGAGCACAAACTCTATTTTACACAGTTCTACTATCTGTTTTATCAAAATTGATGCTAGCAGGAATGTAGAAAATATTCATGAGCTCCTTTCATTGTCTGGCATGCTGATCTTCTCTTTTAGTGTGTGTGTCCCCCCACCATCCCAAAGGCAGTTTCATGGTTTTTATGCCAAGCCTTGTGCTAACGGCAGATGTACCAGCCTCCTGCTCAGGGATCCAGCTGTGGGTGACCTCTGCTCTTGTACAACCCCACAAGGCCTAAAAGAAATAGGGATGCTAAATCTCTCTTTAAAGTAGCAGATGTGTGCAGTGAGAGAGAAACTAGCAGCCTGCTTTTGAAGAAAAACAAATGCCTGGCTCTCATCACACCTTGCCAGCTCAGCTGGTAACCTCAAGCCTGAGTGGTACTTGGGTATCTCTTCTATGTTGTGTTCAGGTGGGGCTGGCTGAGATGAAAGAACTTAGATGAAAATGGGCTTGCTGAGGTGATTCAAAATAAGATTGGGCTGATGCTTTCTGGCAATGTTGCAGAGAACTGAGAGAGTCTCGGGGACCACCTTCCATGTCCTAAGAGGTTTGAATTCCTAATGTAAAAATGAGACTCTGGTCAATTTCTGGGTATCCTGAGAGAGTTATAACCATAATGCTTCTTCCAGCACCTTTTTCTGAGCAAGACTGTGCATCCTTCTCTGCAGGTCAGATAGTTACTTATAAAGCACTTTGCTTCTGGATAGCCTTGAAAGCCATGTGAGAAGAATTACAACCAGGGCAGAATACAACCAGGGCAGAATACAGCTGCATTCTTGCTAACTGGGACAGCATGAGGTGTGAGTGGTATCCCAGTGCTCTGCAACAAGCCTAACATGCGTAAGGGTGGGACCTGCTAGGTGCTGAGCCTTTTGAAAAAAATCTGTCTTTAAAAGCCAAAACAAAGCAATGCTGCTGGGGGTGCCTTTTCCTCTGTACCTAACCACAGCAGCTGTGAGCAGGAATGTTTTGGCTATCAGTTCCCGAATCCTCCTGCAGCTTGGCATTTGGGTGGCCGCTGTGATGGACCATCAGCTCTAGGGCTTGCTGCTGTACAGAGGGGACAGCTAATGCCTGACTTTTTCATTCAACACTAAATTTCCTTTTTCATTTCCCCCTGTCAGTTGTTCCTAGTGGGGAATATAGCTGCCCTTGGCCCCTCACGATGCCATGGGTGGTCCAAGGATCTGCATTCATGTCTGACACACCAATGGGTGGCTGCCACCTTTGGACACAGCTTAGCTCCTTGTCCTGATAGCTCACTGTGGGGTATGTATGTTATCGGTTAGATCACAGCTGAAGCAGCTGAACTTTTGGTTTTGCAAGCCTTCATAGCTGATGGCACAGTGTGGATCACCCTTGACCATTATAATACTGTTTGGCCTCTGCCTCTGTATCATTGAATAGACAGCTTCTTCAAGGACAGCTTCCCCAGCACTTCTTTCCCTATCTGACTGAGGGGTCTTCACAGATTGTCCCATCTGATGGCAGGAGTTTCCTGCCTCAGCAACCAGTGTAGAGTAATTTGAGACACCAAACAGTTTTTGAGCAAGCTTCACCACCTCAATCTGTAGTACTTCATAGAATCATAGAATGGTTTGGGTTGGAAGGGACCTTTAGAAGTCATCTAGTCCAACCCCCCTGCAGTGAGCAGGGACATCTTCAACTAGACCAGGTTGCTCAGAGCCCCGTCCAACCTGACCTTGAGTGTTTCTAGGGATGGGGCATCTACCACCTCTCTGGGCAACCTCTGCCAGTGTCTCACCACCCTCATAGTAAAAAATTTCTTCCTTATGTCCAGTCTAAATCTACCCTCCTTTAGTATAAAACCATTAGCCCTTGTCCTGTCACCACAGGCCCTGCTAAAGAGATTATCCCCATCTTTTCTATAGTCCCCCTTTAAGTACTGAAAGGCCGCAATAAGGTCTCCCACAGCCTTCTCTTCTCCAGGCTGAACAACCTCAACTCTCTCAGCCTGTCTTCATAGGAGAGGGGCTCCAGCCCCCTGATCATCTTCGTGGCCCTCCTCTGGACCCGCTCCAACAG